>PVIH01003002.1:150160-172117 GCA_004025045.1 Sigmodon hispidus
GAGGATAAGAATCATAAGCATGGCTTATCAAGGGTGGAAATACAAATAAGATTGCTACACATATATTTTCTTTGTGTTCATCTTTCCCTCTGAATTTTTTTTTCCATCCCTGTATATCCTTATTCAAGGTCTCTTCCCCCTCCCAACACATCTGGTCATTTTTCTTCTCTGCAACTCCCCATCCCCTCCCTGGGCAGAGCGAACCAACTGCAGGGGTCTCTAAAAGATTTTACTCTTAACCCAACTAATAAAGTTCTTTTTCATAAGAAAAGAAATGAGATACAGCATCTTTTGCATTCACTCTGCTGACTTTGATGTTGGCATTTATCTGCACCATGCACTTTCAGCTGTGTGTTATAAAGACAGTCCATTGCTGATCAGTGCTGGGTCACAACAGGGACCTACTGTGATTCTTGTCATGTCCCCTGGGGATGTATTCATGAGGGGGGAATCTAGAGCAACCTTCTTAAGGTTCCATAGCAGTATCAGGGAACGTGTCTCCAGCTAAGTAGAATGAACTCTTCCATCAAAGAATGATTACTACATTTTCTCATTAAGGAAAGTTACCTATTTCCCTCCAGTCTAGAGAACACCTATAATCACATGCAAATGATACAGCTTTCAGACATTGGGCAATCTCCTCCTATAACTAACTACAGTACAGCAATGTGTTAAATGACCTACACAGATCATGGTGAGGTGGGAATATGCTTAGGGCACACCATTATCCCCAACAAAACTCTTGGGTTATAAATAATGTTATTTCCAGGCCGGGGGGCAGGATAAAAAACACATCAAAGATAAATAACTTAGAGAACCACAAAAAGGAACATAGGGCTTACTGGGACTTTTAAAAACCATTATAGGAAACCTTAGGATTTTATTATCCAAAGTCTCAAACCTTGGCACAAGTCCAGCCTAGCTCTTACTTAAAACTCCTGCAATTATATTCACTAATAAGAATCATGTTAACACAAACTCGCCTATGCTTTCATGTTGAAAAAAGATCTTCATATCTCCAGTTAATGAAGGTTTAAAAAAGAAGGCAAAAGAAGGGCAAATTAATCCAATTACCTCGTTTTTTTCTTTCGTTATTTCAAGGAAAAGGAGCATGCTTCTTCACCATTCACATTTAGCACATTTCCCTAATTAATGCAATTTGATAAAATGAAACAAATTCATGATGTCATTAGCCAAGTTCCGACTAATGAAGTCAGTTCTATGAAACATTAACTGCAGAACAAGATCCATTTCTGCAATAGGAGAGGCACATCCATCATTGAAGCACACTTCTGCCTTGGAAGCACAAATCAGGAAGCCTTATCAGCACAATCATCATGTCTTGATAAATCAACATAAATTAGCATTTTGATGAATGCAGCCATTAAAGCCAGACTGGAATTGGAGGACCCTACTCTTTGGTACTTCTTCCTGGGAGGGTGAGAGACTAGAGTGGAATGCTGTCCTTTTACCTCTTAAAATGGAATTTATCTCAAGGAGTCTGACAATAACCATCAATATACTTCAAATTATGGGGGTGGGGGAGTCAGCTTGCATAGACTCATCTTAAAGTGACCACCAAAGAGAGGAGAGTTGCTAAAGTTTATACAGAATTTACAAATACTTTTCTGTGGGTATTATATCAGTTTTTGTAGGACATTTCACTTTCATTCATTTATTTTTGTCTTTCCATACAGAGTCTAATATACCTCTGGCTGACCTACGTGCTATACAGCCAAGGATGGCCTTGAGTTCTTCATCCTCATGCTTCCTCCCCCAAGTGCCTGCAATGCAAGCATGCCCTATTCTGCCTGATCCCTTACAGCACTTTTTATATCTAGACTAGCATATACATCTCATATGCAAGAATGCATGCTCATGGTTACTATGGAAGTAGAACGGATATTTCAAAACATTCTCCACCCAAAAAGAAGGAAACTCTACCTTATGCTTTCTTTTTCTCTCTATTCCCCTGGTAAGCATGGACACCATACTCACAAATATGTCTCTTTCTTCCTTTACATTTTATGTTAGTTGTTTTGCATGCATGACCCATTTTAGTTGATTGTATAGCATTTTAATTTTTGTTCTAAAGGTACCTAATTACTATGTCCTACATTTTCAACTGTTGCCATTTTTTACAGATGAAGTTTACCAAGACACTTTTGGACTACCTCTGTTTCCTTGGGTCCCTTAATGGCTTTTGGAAGTTTCTAGTAATTTATCCAACCCTGGTTAATTGCAGAAGCCTTGAGAAATACTGTATACATTTTGAGGGGCGCATATTTTTTTAATCTGATTGAAATATTTTTATTTTTTTCTTTTATTATGTCAGAGTTTGGGGGATGAAGACATAGAATTAAAGTACTGTTATCATCACATTATATAAAAATATTCATATAGTCAAGCTCTCATTTTACCATCTTGCATTTGGATTAGTTGGTGAGAAGCATGTTAGCACAAAACATTCATATAAAAAAAAAGAATGCATTGTTTTTAGTATGATTCTTTGTCCTTGATTTTGCTCTAACACCTATCTGTGGTGCTATATTATATATTTAATAAAAGTAGTCTGGAATATCAGAGGACAGGATCACCGACAGCCAAGCCATGAAGGTCAGTGAGTGATGACTCATGCCTTTAATCCCATTACTCAGGAGAGGGAGATCCCTCTAGATCTCTGAGTCCAAGGTCTAACAGCCAGGCAATGGTAGTGCACACCTAGTTTCAGCACTTGGGAGGTAGAGGCGGGAGGGTGTCTGTGAGTTTGAGGCCTACAAAGCAAGTCCCAAGACCGCCAGAATCATTACACAGAAAACCATGTCTCAAAAAAAAAAAAAAGAAAGAAAGAAAGAAAAAAAATCACCAAAAAGAGAGATAGCTCTCCACTGATATTCTAGCCTATTTCTATTAAATATACGATATCACCACAGTATCCCACTGTTGAGTTTTTCTACTGTGAAGCAACATCGTCACTCCCATTTCTTTTCAGTTATTGTTAGAAGAGAGTTACTAAGGTCATCTCAAAATTAAAGCTCACAGAGTTACAGACCACCCATCCAGAGAAGAATACTTAGAAAAATCATTTGTAATTCTGCACCTAGGATCTGTACTTCTTACCCACTACTTCATTTATTCATTAAGTTGAATCAATTTAATGTTATTGATATTTATCTTATACCTCTGTTATTATTTTTATGCTACTAGCTTGTAGTCCTTGCCAACTAAAAGTGGGTTAGTCTCCATATCCTCTTGGCAGGTACCCATCATCCCTGTGTCTCAGTTCCTATGTATGTGCTTTAGCACAAACATTAAAAGACATAGATGTGCTCCATGTTGACCTTTTATATTGTTTGTCTTAGTGTGTCAACTTCTTTAGAAGAAATTCAAGCAAGAGGAGGTAAGGACAATTTTCACCTATCTATTCACAATATTGAAAGAGAAAATAACTAATATTCCCTCTGGAGTGTCATTTGAGACCTTCCTCCATTCTCCCACAAGAAGTTAGCAACAGAGGCAGCCATTGTATCAAGCTTCATGGAGATGTGCATTTGAGGAATCCTGAGATCCCTGTGGTGAGTGAGGTTTGTTTCCCAATGCCCATTTGTGATTTTTCTTTTATCTATGCAGTATGCTTTCCAGAACTCTTGCACATAGACAAAAGTATTCTGTCTGATTTCTAGCTAGGCTGACAGGAGCAGAATAAAGACGTGTTTCTTTCCTGTACTCTTTGCTGGCCATAGTTTGCTCCCAGTTTTCTGGCAGCAATCAGAACAGCAATATGGTAAAGGCCCAGTGTCTCAGAGCATGCAGAAGCTTCCTCATCTAGAATGCTGGATGGCAGAAGTTAAATCAAACCACCCTGTCATGCAAAGGCACCATCAGTAGCTCCTTCAACCCAAAATACCTTTCAAAATTTCTTACCCTTACAACATGACATTCAAGGTCACCTGTATTCAACACCACTGTGGACATCCATCTTAGTGAGATGGCATTTTGAGTCCTGTGTCTAGAGACTGATACTGACTCTGCCAACAGGTTGGATTAGGCCTTTCAATGGCCCATGTACATTTCTCTCTGTATAATTGCCAGACCGATCCTACTTGGTTTTATGACAAAAAGTGAGTTCACAAACTGTCTGTATACTGTCATCATCTAGAAACTAAAATTAGAACTACTCACGCCAGGGTCCTACCATAGCTAATTATACTTTAACTGGGCAAGGATGTGGCCTGGGCATCAGGAATTCTAAAAATCCCCAGGAACTTTGGTTGGTCACTAGAGCACAAGCCCCACAAAGTCAAGATAAACCAAGAATGATGCCTTTAGCCATGTAGGTAGAAATATATCCAGGAAACCTGATTTGACACTGGCTTAATGTAGGATAGCACAGCTAGGTATCACCCACCACATCATGGGAACTAGGGTATTTTGTGACTGAGGTGTAGTGTGCATTGTTTTGCACATCAACAACTCAGACCTAGGAAAACTCCTTACTACAGGATATGTTGTTCTCATCCATGTTTCTGATAGAACTACTGTAGCCTGTGAATTAAAACAGCCCTGTCTACCATGAAGGCTACTTGTTGTAAGAGGTTTCTGGTCTGGGCTAACTGGTCTTAGCCCTGAGGTTCTGACCTGCTGACCTGCAAGAACATACTCAGTCCCACAGAATCACAGAGATTCTTGCATTGCTTGTATTATTTTTACGCTGATTGACCTAGGGACCAGACATATTGCTAGCTAACTCCTTACTCTTAAAGTAACCCGTCTTGTTTAGCCATGAAGCTTGAAACCTTTTCTCAGAGCAGCATTTCAATTTCTTTCCTCTGCATCTCCTGGAATCTCTGGCAACTCTGTGGCATCTATCTCTGCTCTGAGATGTTCCTGAGTTTTCTTAGCTTGGTAGGACTGCCCACACTTCCTGTTTGCCTTTGGCCAATCAGCTTTTATTAAACTCATAGGTGAGACAAATAATTACAATGACAGGAAACATAACATAATCCCACTACAGCTACTTACAGTCCTGTGGGTTACAGTGGAATTCTAGATGCAGATCTGCATGAATACTGTGAGTATCCCAGCAACTTTTGCTGAGGCACCCTCCCTACTGACTCATTGCCGAGCAATATATTACCTAGATAAAGAATGAAGCAATATCATTTTCAGACATAGACCTATATAGTCATGGCCATTAGACAAGTATTCTTCAAAGGAAAAGAGTCAATTATATCTATACAACCACCTACATAGATGTGAGTGAGTCTTATAGAGCTTTTCATGAATAAAGCTTGCAAGGATACAGATGGGGCAGTTAGCCAATGTGAATGGTTGAATTATCAAGAATGGGTGCTTATTACATGGATAGAGAGAAATAGATTCTTTCATTACACAGCTCAATAAATATGCTCTGATAAGAATAAGTAAAGAGAAAATGTAAAATTGAAAAATACAGATTCAAATACAATTTTGTATTTGAATAAGTTCAAATACAAAAGATTTTCTTGAACAAAGAAAGTAGTAAAAGCATAGATCACATTTAAACCTGCAAAATTCCTAGCAAAATAAAGATAAATATTATTCATATAGACATATGTATCTTGATAGCTATGCTGGAAATGTACCAGCATAGCTAGATTAAGGATAATTTTATTTAACTCTTTAATTCAAGTCAATTATTTTAAAATGCATAATAAATATATTATTATAATAGGGCAAATTATTTTTTAAAGTAAGCCTTTAATTATTCTCTTGTCATTTGAATACATTGAAATCAACAATACACATATATTTATTAGCTGATGTAGGTTTTATAATACCTGATATCTGATACTCTCTGCTCAGACTTTTTCTCTTGTATCAAAGGTTTAGTTCATGATTCCCTCACTAGCTGGGCCTCATGCTGTTTGCTTGTATCAGACAATTTACTGAGTCTATTACTCATATTTCCACTCATTTCCATTGACAATTTCCTTACAACGAAGGATTTTAAAATCTCAGTCCAAGAATGTTTTCAAGGTAGAGTCTGACTTCTTTAAATCAATGAGCAGAGTCATGTCTGCTATTCACTTCCCTGAGAATTCAAGTTCAACCCAAATAGTGCAACCCTGGGCCTCTGCCTTTAATGCTTATGTTTTAGTGTTTTTATGCTTTTACACTGACATGATGTAAAGAGTCTAGAGATGGAAAGTGCATTCATTCTTCTAGATATTAGTCCTTGCTAAGTATCCCTTGATGACTATCTTAGGAAGAATGACCTAGGCCTTAAGGCCTTGCCTGTTTATTTAGTGTGATTATGATATGCACAATGATATGCAGATTAAGTCTTGTTATAAATTAAAATGCATTTCATGGTTTTATTAAGGAAGTTAAAGGTTAATTGCAAGAATATGCTAAAACACAAAGTAAACTTTGTAGAATTATGTTAATTGTTTGAGGTTATGCTAATGCCTATTAGGATCATTAACACTGCATTAGAATCATGGTAGAACGCATTTTATTTCCAAGTAATAGAGGAAGTAGCTTGTTAATGGTTTTAAAAAAATCAACTATACTTTAAATATTAACTGACTTGTGAGGTTTTGTGCTTTCATCTTTATGAATGTTTGCACTATTATCCAAATCCTTCAAGTTGCCTGTGTATGTGGGCTGTTGTGCATTCATATACACAACACACCAATTTATACAGATCTTTGAAAACAAAACATTTTAACATTAAACTTTCTGATGAGTATAAGGAATTAAAAAAAAGCTTCACTTAGAAATGTGTGCACTTTACATACCTACAAATCACAGGATTCTAGAATGCAATTTAAAATTAAAATATTTTAAGAATCACATAATAGAAACACATGCACATAAAAGGCTTCATATAAAATAATAAACTTAAAATATAAAATATTAATTGCTCAAATATTCTGAGTCCCATGCTATCTTCTTTCAAGTGGGATATTATTTGAATTTTCTATATTCTTGTTTTCTCTGTTTATTTAGATACAATCCACAAACCATAAATTCCCTCTTTTCCATAGTACAGTACAATCCACATTTGCAAAAGTATCCAATGAATACCAGCATCTTGTTCATGAAACCGGGCCTGGGTGTTGGCCTGATGCTGTATTGTGCTCCATAGGTTTATGATACTTTTCACTATTCTTTCTTCCTTCCCTCTTTCCTTTTCCTTACTGCCTGTCTTCTTCCTTCCTTTCTTTTCTTTCTTTTCTTTTCTTTTTTTTTTTTTTGAGCTTCTCAGCACTATGTTTGAAGTCCTTCTTTCCAACCACATAGTAGCAAAATGTAACTTTTTACATATAATCTCTGCCCCTGAGTGGGAATTTTTCCATTGGATGGATGTTGATTTCATTAATTCATTATTTAGAGATAGTCATTATAAATGTTAAAATATATTACATAAAGATTATGTCTAGCAAATCTAATACACTATTTGCCTAAGTACATAGTTTATATATGTCAAAAGACTTATCTAGTTGTATTTTATGTGTGTGAATGTTTGCCTGCCTGCAAACATGTGGACTGCCTGTGTGTCTGATGCCTGAAGAGCCCAGAAAAATGGCAATAGATCTCCTGAAACTGGACTTCACAGAAGTTTGTGAGCCACACTGTGGGTGCTGGAAACTGAACGTAGGTCCTCTGCAAGAAAAATAAGCATTCTTAACTGCTAGGTCATTGCTCTAGTCCCACAGTTTGAATTCTCAATAAACCAAACAACATTCTCTTCTCCTATCTCCTTACCTCCTGACATTTGGCTGAGGATGGTGTTGTTAAGTGGTAGACTGTGGTGATCCTCGAAACTAATCCCCAGGCTTCTTTTCTTTCTGTCTTTTGTTGTTTCCCCTGTAGTTACTCAGTTGAGCTAATTTCTTGGCTCATCCATTCTCTGCTAGGCATTGTCACACAGGTCCCGCTCAGTGGTGTTGCTGATCAGTGCACAGAACTGCAATCAGCCAGAAATTGAGCTAGGAACTTGAGGGACATTTCACCACCCTCTGAGAAGGAGACCACCAATCTATGTACATAGACCTCCATGGTCAAGCTAAGATAAGGAAGGCTGCTTAGGACATTGCTAGTTATAATCACAGACCTCTACACCTTCCTAACTTTCTGAGTGTCCATAGACATTATTAGAGATTCTAAAACTCTTTGTCTTAGCATTCCACAGGTTTCCTTTTCATGTTCAGCTTTTGTTTGTCTTTTATTGGTCATAGAGAACTATGATTATTAAGCAAGGACAAAAGGTTGATTTTAACAAACATTCTTGAAAGAAATAAGCAGTTTTAATGAGTAGGATCAAACTCAAGGCTAATAAATAAAATCCCTGAAGGTGGAAGTATTTAAGAATACTTTTTTAAAAATGGTAATTTTTTAAAGAGCTAATTGTATGAGGAAAACTTTAAACCTGTTTTTTTATCTTTCTATGGCTGCTTCATTTATAGTTCTCATCATGTTATTTGGGGTTGTTGACATCAACCATCAAAGGTGGGGTATAGGGGAAGAAAGTAGGAAAAGTTAAAATGTTCTGAAGCTCACAATTCTTAGAGATGTAGAACAATCTTTTTAATGGTGCATCATTTCTTTTGTTTCTCTTTATTTATTTAAAGTTTTTTTCCATATCTACCAGTATTCCCCCTCCCTTTCCTCCTCCCAATCCTCTTTCAGCTTCCCCATTCTCTTCCTCAAGGAGGGCAAGGAATCCTAAGGTGAGTCAGTTCAGTCTGGCATATACAGTTGAGGTAGATCCAAGTCCCTCATCCTTATATCAAGGATAAGTTAGGTTGTTCCTCCATGGGGAATGGGCCATGAGATGTCAGTTCATATATTAATAGTGCATCATTTCTATGCTTTGCTTAATTTTTCTTGATTCTGAAAAAAATTATATCTTTCGTCTTTATCCCTTTTATTTCATGGGTAATATATTCATGTCACATTTGTTTAATTTTGAATATTGAGGCACATGTTTAAAGTAGCAGATATAGCTGAGCCAAAGCACATCTAGTTTCATCCTTTTTTTCTCTGATCCCTTGAAACTGAGCTTCAAGTTCAGCTTCACCACATCATATCAGGCTTTGGAGTCATCTCATGTCTTCAGTTGTGGTTGGAGATGTAGCTCCGGCTCCCACAGATAATGCCAAACCCAAGGTCACACTAGTTATTCTTGGTGGTTACAAAACAGAAGGAACAGGATTAAAATTTAGACTCTGATTAGGAGGACATAGGACAGTAGATTGGAGTGATAGGGGAGTCGCAGGTGAGATCGTTCACATCTATTTCACACATGTGCAAAATTGTAAAAAAAAAAAATACTAACCACAATGAAAAGTTAAATGCAAGCCCTTTAGTCACTACCCTCTGCTATTCACTTATATTTCAACTACTTTGGGCCTAAAAACCCATCCTTCTCAAGTCCATCATTTTACTAGGAACAAGTTCCTAGTTCCCTGCTGATGTGAACTAAACATCTATTGGTTTCCAAGGTTGTTCTTATCATGAGTACATGGTCCTTCTTCCTGTTTCCTGGTACTGCTTCTCTTGGACATGGTGACTCTGCTGCCCAAAATGTGGTTCACAACCAGGTTCTGCTCCAGGGCTGCAGGCTGTGTGATTCACAGGGCAAAAGGACCATCAGAGAGTATGCTTAGAAAATGTTAAGGTAATTGGAAATTTCTGTATCATCTCAATGCATAAATTATCAAACAGTTTCATTAATTGAGTTATAAATGGAGGTATAAATGAATTCAAAGATCATCCAGAAACTCCAGAGAGTTCCATGAAGTAACAACTGACTACCAGTCTCTTCAAATATATCTGATATTTACATCTGGAATAATTATTTACTCATGTTCCAGATTATGTTTTCACTATTTTTTTTTTTTGCTTGTATAGCTCTAGTTTGTTTCTTCAGATTTTCTATTTCCAACTTTGACTCATTTTGTGCCTTGTTTGTTGCTTCTATTTCAATTTTTAGTTCCTGGAATGTTGTTTCATCTGCTGATTTTCCTTTTCTTGGTTTTCTTTGTTTCCTTTCAAGGATTTGTTAATCTCTTCCAATTTTTTGTTTGGATTTTCTTCTATTTCTTTAAGAGAATTTTTTATATCCTCTTTTAAGGCTTCTATAATCTACATAAAGTTATTTTTAAGTTTGTTTCTTTCTATTTCTTCTTCATTGCTCTGTTCAGGTCTTAGTATTACAGAACCACCAGCTTCTTCTGGTGGTGCCTTGTTGTGCTTTATATTGTTATATGTATTCTTTCACTGGCATCTGCCCATTGGGTCCTCGGTTCACTTTTAGTCAGCTCTTAGTCAGTTGTGAGTCCAGGGGTTCCGTGTCTTCAGCTGCCATAGGGTTCACTCTTAGTCAACTCTCAGTTGACTCTAGTTGGTTCTCAGTCAGCTCCTTCAGTTAGCTCTCTTAGTCTGCTCTAGACATGGGCTCTGCAGGATCAATAGATGTCTGTGTGTGATGACACAGCTTGCTTTGGAGGTGGGGTTTGGCTGTGGGATGTCCCTCCTGATGTATGTTTCTGGGAATTGCTGGGAGTTGTTCTCCCTGCTTTGTTTGGTTTAGGGCAGCATTGGGTGTGGGGGCAGAGCTGGGGCTATGTACTCAGCTTCAGAGAGAAGATCTCTAGGTGGCCTAGAAGTTGGGGTGCTCTCACCTCTTACTCTGCTCTTTTCACTATTATATTTTTAAATAAAATTATTTATTATTTATTTCACATTTTGGCTGTAGTTTCCACTCCATTCTCTCCTCCCAGATCTTTCTCCCACATCCCCTCTGTTCCTACCACCAGTCAACTCCTCTTCTGTTTCTGTTTAGAAAAGAGCACGTCTCCCATAAGTTTCAACAGAGCATGGCATACCAAGTTGTGTAAGACTAAGCACCTACCCACATGTTAAGACTAGGCAAGGCAACATAGTATGAGGAATAGTGTCCCAAAAGCCACTTACTATTTTTTTTAATTTAATTGCCAAGCTCTGATAAATTTATAACTAAATACCATTATTTAATAATAGCAAATAAAATAAAATTTCTTTCTCAATTCAACTATACAGGTTTAAAAGAATCACACCTCACTAGAATTCATATTAAGCTAAGACATTTCTTTTGTAAATGAACAATAGTTACAAATTATATTATACAAGTACTCTGAACAAATCTATGCTATAGTTATATTCAAATTTATAATCAATGACATTTAGTAAGTTCAGTTTTATGACCCTAATTAATAATATGTCCTAAAATTATTCTTTAAAGATTCACTGGATAATGAACCAAAAAAACAAAAAAATACATTTAACACCATACATATAATTTCTTAACCGAAATCATTCATGGAAAAATGTTTAATTAAGTTCTGATATAAGCAAAGATTTGGTTTTACACTGCTGTACTCAAGGCTTAGGTGAAGTATTAGTTTAATTTTTTAAGAATGAAAAACTATATACAATTGGAAAACATTTGTCAGGGTCTGAATTAATGTCAAAAATGATTGTAAATGAAGGACTGGCAGATACTCAGTAATTTGTGTCTATAAGTTGTTTATTCCATGACACGGTTGTTCATATTATTTATGTAAAATGTAAAAATGCATCAAAAATTTGAATAGTGTTTTCTTCTTTCTCTCTCCTTATTTATTTCTCACTATCTATTTTATTTTATTTTCTTCTCTTATTCTTGAGAGTGTCTCATGGATCTCAAGCTGACACAGAGATTGCTATGTAGCCACAGATGACCCTGAACTTCTGGATTCCCTGCCTCCACTTCCGCTAAGAGTTTAGATTACAGATGTGAGTCATAGTGCACAGCTTATTGTCTCAACTCAGAAAGAGGAAACTTACTACAAACCTGCTTTAGTCCTTGTGGGACTGAAATCTGATGGGTAGGGAGAGAACTCTTCAGCAACAGATTTGATAACTGAAGAGCAAAGCCAGTTCTGCACCATGTGCTACAATAAATATAGTGTAAGGATGAATGCCATGTCTTTTACAGTACTGGTGCACTGACCATGCTAAGGAGATGTGTCAGCATCTAAATCAACATACGTTTTTATTGGAAAATTTTAAAATTTACTCTGGGGTAAATTTTAAACAAATCTCAGCAAAACTAACAATTCCTGTTGAATGAACAGGACAAAATATTAATTTTATAAGATTGTTGCATATTTCAAACATAGTTCCTTGGGGCTGTGGAAGTGACTGCACAGTTCATAGTTGTTTTGGAGATTCCAGAGTTTAGTTCTGGGAACCAGTGTCAGGTGGTTCACAACCAATTATAACTCTAGCTTCATGAGCTGTGACGCTCTCTTCTGGTCCTCATGTTCATCTACGCACAAGTGCATATACCACAAAAACATGTATTCTCATACACATATTAAAAATAATTAATGTAAATATTTGAAAAGAAAATTTATTTCTCAGAAATTTCTGCCCAATACCCTGTCTTACCAGAAAACCATTATTGAGGGTCAGATAAAATATAATTACATAATATGAAGGAATAAGCTAAAGGTTTTTTAATGTTATGTGCTAAACCAAAATTATAATATTTTGAAGGATAAGACATTGGTCAATCTCATTTTTAATATATTAAAATTAAGTAAACTATCTTCTCTTGCTTACTTATCTGGGGTACTTTTCTCTTTGAGTAGTCTTACTATTCATCTGAAAGGTAGAAACTTGTTTTACATTTAAAGGGCAGAAAGGGCAAAGAGCAAATGATAGATTTAAAAGGTTGAAATTATAAGCATCTTGCAGAATGAGTTCCAGAATTACAAAACAATGAAGCTCCGTGAATGTTCCTCAAACCTCTAGCTGGATCCCAGATAGTGACCATGCCCTCCCCCCACACCGTATGACTATATGTCTCTCCTTCATCATTGAGCATCTTACCTTAAACATGGTTTAAGTATTATCAAGTACTGCTTAGACCATCTTGCTTGGAAGGTGAGAGTCAGCCTGGTGCCTTCTTCCTTTGAATGGAGACCAGTTCTCTCCTGGTCTCAATGGCTAACATCTGAAGCAAATCTGAGTGGGAGAAAGTAGACTGGAATAGAGGCAGAATCAAGATGATGGGAAGGAAAGGGATGAAGTTGTTTTTATTAGAAACAAACTACCCCGAAAAGCTTGCTGACAGCAGTACAGAGAGAGGAAGGAGTACCACACAGATGTAAAATGATGGTTCCTCAATGTTTTATTCCCTATTGTTTCTCTGTTTGAATTGAGTTATTCCCCCAGATACTTTATTGGTTCAGAATAAAATTCTATTTTCATCATTACAAAAATATTTCTATATTTATACGAGTTCAAATCAGAGTCTATTGTCACATTTCTTAAGCAATATAGGGATATAGACATTCACATCAAATTTGGCATTATTTTCTCATTTACATTGCTGTGAGTCCTCCAAAGTCATTAATGGTTCTAAGTAAATATATTGTTGGGTTTCTTTTTTCTTTTTCTTTTCCTTTTTTTTTTTTTTTTAATTTAACCACAAGCAACAATTCCATTGTAAATACCCTTCTGACTTGAGTTCTCTTCGGGAGCCCTCGAATTCTTCAGATCTCTGATGTTTTTATTGGGATTTCTGGTGATGTTTCCAATGGGATTTCTGGTGTCTAACTTTATCTTCCACATGGTTAGTCCCAGGGTTTCTACGTCCAGTAGACAGAAGCCTTGTGACAGGCAGCAAAACAGCTGCAGTGTGTATACTTACTCCTTGGACTCTGGAGGATTGAACAGGGTGGAGAAAGTTCTAGAATAACCTGCATAAGAGCAAGCAAACAAACAAAAAGCTTGTAGACGTTCTTCTCCCAGGATACCTTGATGATATAGAGAATTCCATTTTTTTTCATGATTTAGGCATAAACCATTGCTGTTATTTGTTAGAAATAAAACTCATTTCACTCTTGACTAAAGTCTGAAAAATGTGTGGTCCCTGTGTTTTAATATTTTATTTAGTGAAGTAGCCCAGGTAGCTCAGAGGGAAAAGTCTGTGTGTTCTATCTATGGGAATCACAACTCATTAACAAATGTTTTATTTTTAATCTATGGAATTTCATAGATAATAGGATGTTGCTGCATCCTTGGGGAAGGAGGCAAAAGGCACTGAGACAACAGCATAGACCCTGAGAGGAAGGACTAACTCAGTTTTTCAACAATGGGGAGAGCCTTATATGCCTTCCTCCAAGCACACACGCTATATCACAATCTGGTGATTTTCCATGGCTGTCCATCAATGGCTGAACATGATCAGGAGATCTGACAGCATCTATTGCTAGGCAGATTCCCAATAGTCAGAAACATTGAACAGTAGCAGTTGCCAGGCCCTCAGACAGATTTCAGATTCTCTCATAAATGTATATGCCTTTGGCCCTATGGGCCTGTCCTACTACAATGGGAGACAGTCTGAATGTATAGGTTTGGGATTTCCTATGATAAAGTCTCAGAAATTTTAGCAATTATAGATACACTTTGCTGCTGAGCAAGGGATAAAGTTGGGTAGGAGTGATGTTACATAAAGGCTTAAACTGTGGTTCTTCTTCCAGTGTCCTCCTTTTCACCATACTCCTATTCCCTTCTGAGGCTCTTGTTAGACTGTGAGATGGTCATCACTTTTCTTAGTCTATAGCTTTGTTAACAGGATAATTTTCTGCAGTTTTCGGACATTATGCTATTTATCTTCCTCCTTCCCAGCCTCACACAGACCTGCATTTTGTTTTCTGTTTTCACTTGGGTATTGATACTGCCTATTTCAACCCATTTCTGCCTGTAAGTCTAAAAGATTCTTCATAAAAGACTTTTTTTTCCTTCTGAACACACAACTTGAAAATACACTTGTATGATTATTATTTCTTGGAACTTAGATGTTGTATGTTTGACTGAGCATCTTATGTGCATAGAAAGAGCAGCCATGCATGGCAGTCCTGTCTATCACTTTACCCCAGGTCATGTTTAATAACAGAATTTTTAAATCAGTAGACTGGACACCAGATGCTGCTTTAAATAATTACTTTAGATTGTGGATTCTTCACTTAGGAGATGTTGGCCTCACTATCTGAGGTTGTGTTTTTAATAGACAGGAGAACTGAAGAGCTGATCTCATGAGGCTTGATAGAAGTGTTAGAATCTTATTTTCTTTCTTCACACCTGACAGAACAGCCATTACCAGTGTGGCTGATGTCTCTGCTCTGTCTTGAGGGGTTGCAATTGTGAAAGTCTCACTTTCACATGATAATTACTTCAGTGGGATTTGTGTCTTCCCATGCGAGGATGGTGATGTTTTCAGTTACCTGTAAGTATTTGCCCAAGGGTAAGAAATTCCCTGTATTAAACCTCATGAATGCTGATGAAGTCATTCCTTACATTTTTCAATGGTTTATTTGTTTTGCTTAGGCACGACTTCAGGTTCTTCATGATCTACGTGACAGACTCTTGTACTTCCAAGAATAAAGTTGAAATATTCATCATCAGAGTCTATAGACTGGCTCTTCAACTTAGGTAATACCCAAACAAAGAGAGTCCTGACACTCATTCAGGCAAACATTATTGGTGAGAATGGATTTAATTTGAGTCAAATTTAAGTAGCTTTACAACTAAAAATGCACTCATCTTTGGTTTCTTGAATTCTCAGAGAAGTAAGTGGAAATATCCATTGCTTCAGAAACCTATCTCAAGCCAACAACATTCAAACTAGTGGTTTTTATCATTTTCAGTTTTATATCAGTAGAGAAAGTATTGCCCTCAGTTTCCCTTTATTTCCAGGCATTGCCCACAGCACAAGATCATTGTTATTTTCTGCAGTGTTTTTGGGTATGTATAGAAATACAATATGAAAAGACAGGCATATAGAAGTACACATGCAATTACCAACACCTCTTGTTGGTCAGAATCTGATCTTTATTTATTCTACACATCATCTTTATCTGCACCATTGGCAGGTGTTAGAAAATATGCTGAAGCAGGAAAACAGAAGGAAAGTAGCAGCTACTGGGTTTTAAAGCATGAACTCAAGAAGAAAGCTAATCATGCCATGAATGGATTTGAAGACAATATTGTGAGTTTGGAAGTGTGAGCATTTTACAAGTCAAACTGCAGTCATTCACACCAAACCCCAACAGGATGATGTTACTAGGTGAGGTCCTTTAGGCATAGTGACATGATATAGGGATTATGTCTAGAAAATCTACCAAACCACAGCCCATACAGGATGTCTGCATCCCATAGTAACTATGTCCATGGAGACATTTCTCAAGGTCCGTACATTTCACTTACAGAAGAGAAGGCAGGATGAAGGCAAGATGGAATACCTAAGAGAGGACACTGCAAAACTGGCCTAGCAATCCATGCCAAGAGTCACTGCTGTGACTCTCAGAAGGAATGGTCCTACTTATGACAACATAGACAGAAACTTGGACCGTAGTTAGAACAGTGGGCAGTATGAACGCAGTTCAAATCACATAAAGGTTCTTCTTGTGGTGGGTGGGGATGTATTGGTGTGTCTCTGTGTCCCTCACCCTATGGCCACTGTGCAGAACAAAGACTTACACATAAAGCCACCATGCCCAGCATGGCAGAAGAAGATGGATTCAGCTCTCTTACTTGGCTGGGACTATAAAACACACTGATTATGATCAAAATGTGTATTTACAGACACTGATTTTAAGTTATGAGGATAAATTATCCACATTCTAAAATAGAGAAATGCAGGAAAAGTACCCCTGCTAAGTCAAGATCTCGTTTATTTCTGAAAGAATAATATCAACTGGAGTGGTTTCATTCTGAGTCTGCATTTGAATGGGTTACCCATTCATTTTTCTAGTTATCAAGAAAGTGAGCCAATCAAAGATGAGATATTGAGAGAATAATGAATATGTAAATATGGAATCAGAATCACCAAAAGAGAAAAAAAACAGCCCAGACTATAATAACACAATTGACTTTGTTCCTTAATGCACCATGTGTGTATCTATGTGTGTACTCAGCTCCTTAGACATTAACTTAGGGCAAGGTTGCTGTAGACATTGTTTGACCATGTCTGTTTTTGTCTTCTTACTTTATTGGTGATTACAATGAGCAGGAGTAGCAATGGCCAGTGTAGTAGTCAGTGTGTTTAGGAAAATGTGCTGCCTACCAATGACAGAGCGAAGTAATAGATCAGGAGAAGGAAGAAGAGTGAGAGAGAGGAGATGGAAGTGATGGGAAAACATGTACGCAGCCAGAGCACAAAGGGAATTCAGCTGTTCTGTCTGTCTTTATGGAAATAAAACCAGCACTCATTTCTGTGTTCTATAATTTACTTTTGATTAGGAATTAAATGCATTTTCTACCTATAATGCTCTGTTAACATTTATTTATTTTACTTTATGTATATGGGTATTTTGCATGCATGCACGTATGTGCACCATGTATGTGCCATGCTTATGAGGCCAGAAGAAGGCACTGAATCTCTGGTAACTTGAGTTACATTGTGGGTGCTGAGAACTGAACCTGAGCCCTCTGAAAGAGCAGCAAATGCTCTTAACCTTTGAGACATCTCTTCAGCCCCCACAGGGAATGTTTTAAAACATATCATAGCCCAAGAAAAAGGTGTCTTTGGCATGTTAAATTCATACTACAGAAGTAAATTTTAAATCATATTCGAGCATACACCATTACCACTCAGGTATATCTCTGTAACTGAAGTTCTTTCTTTAGGGATTGGGTAATGAGATGCCAACTCACTTCATACCCATCTGTTTTATTTAGTTTCTGGCCCAGACTTTCTGGTCTAGCCCTGTGGCCTGGACCTACAGACCCATATTCCCACAAAAACACATGCATACCCACAGATTCACACAAACGCTTATATTATTTTTACACTGATTGGCCTAGGTCCCAGGCATATAACTGATAATTTTTTAGTATTAAACTAACCTATCTTTCTTATCTTGTTCAGCCATTCAGCTCAGTACCTTTTCTCAGCAGCATTTCAACTTCTTTTCTCTGCATTGCCTGGTATCTCTGCTCTGCTCTGAGATATTCCCAGAATTTACTTAATCTGTTAGCCCTGCCCACACTTCCTGTCTGCCTCTGGCCAATCAGTTTTTTTTTTTATTAAAACAATAGGAGGGACAAATATTTACAATGTACCATAATCCCACTACATCTATCTTTCAGGGCTTTTATTGAGCTATAGTGACTCCTTCTCTAAGGCTCTGCATTTTTTAATTTAGATGTACAATTCTTACCAGTGTGTGTTTCCTATCTCCAAAGAAATTACTTGTATATAATTATTAATATGAATTTCCTCACCTACATAACAGTTATACAATTTTCCTCCCAAATTCAAAGTGTTTGTTTGAGGTATGATGGAGTCTTCAGTGTATAATATTTTTAAGATGGTGCCATTTTCCAATATTAAGTTAAAATACTATTGAATATGTAATTTTGTGGATTGCACAAATGACATCATATTTAGTGTGGACCTTATGTAATGTTTGTGATGTTTAAGCAAAGTAGGAGTGATACAAACCAGTGGGTAAAGGGGAGGCAGACTGTCCCTCCTACTGACATGAGCCAATGCTGTATCTGCTGTGATGATCTTGTGGGCAATAAAAACTAATAGAAACATTGGCTGTTGCCAGCTTCCATGAACCATTTGTAATCACTCAAATACATAATTCTTAGCGTTTTTCAAAATAAGGTGGTTATTATTTTCTATGCTTAATAAAAAGAAAGCATCACAATATAAAATCAGTGCGGACAAAGAAACAAAGACAATGAAGAAGGAAGCAGGTGAAGAAGTTAGAAAGGAGACTGGGGATAAGGACTTAGCCTTAGCACGTCCCCAGCCCCTCCTTCTGGCCTCATGCCCATTCATGTTCTTTCAAATTTCCCTATGGTAAAATTATGTTTTTCTAATGAATGTAAAGTAGTTCCTTACAGTACTGTAAAATTCATTTTATATTTATTTTAAAAGTACTTGTCTACTTTTCCAAGGCATGCAGTAGTAGCGAAAACCTTCATTTTTAAACTATTACACTTTTAGTATAATTCAAATAATTTCTTATTATTTGATATAAAGCTTTTGGTTTAGTTTTGTTTTGTTGTATATGTGTTTAAGAAAATTCTTTTTCTTTCAGTGTTTAAAATTTTTTTTTATAGAATTAAGTCTCATTTTGTATCCATATATCTCCTTGTTCAAACTCCCTTCCCCCTCCAGACCCTTCCAGGTCAGTCTCTCTTCTCCTCATTCCCTCCCCAGAAAGGGCAAGGGACCCCAAGGTGGATTAGCTCAGCATCCACTCTAAGCAAGTCTGATTTCATCATCCTAATGTCAATACTAGGTTAGGTATATCTCTAGAGGGAATGGACTCCAAGGTAAAGAACATTCTTATTTACAGAAGAGAGAGAGAGAGAGAGAGAGAGAGAGAGAGAGAGAACATCTTTCTCATTGGGAAAACAAAATAAAACAAAATAGTGGATGTCGGGCCTCAGGAAGTAAGCAAGGGTTCAGTTACTCATTTGAGCCTAGGACAGAATGGAAACAAGGGTGAGGGGACCCTGATCTCTAGGACTGAGCACATCACTGCCTGAGATGAAGGCTCCTGAGAACTATGCAAAGCCATCTTCAATCTCAAAGACTATTTTCTATGTTCCTAGATGGTATACAGGCATCTTGCCTCAGGTGCTGCCATTGAAAACTCTGTATGGTCAATGTCTAATCATTGCAATTGCAGAGTAGTTAGTGAGAAAAAAGCAGATGCTAGAGATGTAGCTTACTTGATAACAGTCCTTGTTTAGCACGAGGAGAGAGGCCATGGTCCCACCAAAGCAATGCACAGGGCAATGTTACATGAGTCTGTAATGTAAAGGCATTGGATAAGTCAAGAAAAGAACAAGAAATTTACTATTATCTCTACCAATATAACTAACTTAAGGCCAAGCTGAACCTGATAAGACCATATTTGAAAAGAAAATAGAATACAGTTATGTCAGTTGGGATGGTGGTATATGTCTGCAACCCCAGGAGGATTAGAAGTACAAGGTCATCTTTGGTTACATAAGAAGTGGTGTTGGGGGACAACTGCTTGAGTGTCGTTTGAATTCCTAGGAATTTGTTGACAGGCAGGAGTGCACTCAGGTTTATGTCCCAGGAGTGAATAGGAAGAACCAGGCCACGGGATACCCTTAGGCAGCCCCCTGGCTTTGCTGTGTTGTGTGCCATCACAGGAGAGGGATATTCCTGTTCTTGTATACAAACCAAGACCAGTCTGACTGCTTGAGGCTTGTTTAAAGCAACACCATACCTGAGACAGGCTGAATTTACGAGAATCTTTCTTCTCCTCTATAGAATTTCCCTTCATTCCAACTTCCTGGATTGAGTAAAAATTTGTATTAAGTCAACTTTGCAATGATATTTAAAAATACATAATTAAAGTCCCACCTGGTAATGCACTGTCAGTGTAGTGATTTCAATGTTATCCTGACAAAGACTTCATGTATTTTAGGAAAGACTGTAAAATCTATTTAAAACTTATCTGACTAATTTGGAATTGTAAATTCTAAAGGAAACAACATGAACAACAATGTAAAAAATCAAAGTCCATCTAAGTACATGGAAGGAGAGTCCAATGATCTCAAGTTGTAAATTCAACACTCAGATGTTAGGTTTTCTATAATTAATATATAGATTCAATGTAATTTCCAATAAAGGCTCAGCCTGCTGTTTTTGTGGATATTGGCATACTGGTACTCAAGTTTGAACAGAAAGGCAGAAGTTCAGAATAATGAGCACAAAGCTGAAGAAGAAATGCTGAAGGACTGACATTGCTGAATTTGAAGACATGCTACAGAGCTACATTAATCAAGGCAGTGTGGTGTTGGTGAAAGAATGGATGCACAGATCAATGGAACACAAAAGGCAATCTGAAAATAGACCCGTAAAATATCACAGCTGATCTTTGCACAGAGAAGCACAAAGGCAAGTGAGGAAAGTCTTTTCAATAAGTGGTACTGAAAAGGGAGATACCTATAGTTTAAAAATGAGCCTAAGCAGAGACTTGAGCCGTTCAGAAAATTAACTACAATTATCAAATAGACCTATTCCAAAAGGCAAAGTCATAAAATTTTTTAAGAAAATAGGAGAAATATGATCAGTCTTGGGACTGACAATTGATTTTTAGAGGACACACGCAAAACACAATAAACAGTGAAAGGAAACATGGATGAGTTGAATTCTTTTTAGATATATATATATTTTTTATTTTCAAAAGCCATGTCAGGAAATCATAGCATAAGCCACCAAATGGCAGAAATGTTTTCCAAATATGGAAAGGAATGTTTCTTAAAAATCAAAGAAACTTTAAGAAGAAAATAAATCTAATGTAAAGTGAACAAACTATCTAAATAGAAAACTGTCACATTGACAGATGGCAAAATGAAAAGCAGACAAGACAAACAAATGCAAACATATGGTTTTGTGGCTACCAAAATCTTGAAAATCAATTTGATGCTGGTAAGGCTGTTGACCCATGGGGATACTCTCTGCTGTTAACAATGCCAAATGGTGCAGGCACATCGGGACCCATGTTGAGAGCATCTCACACAACTGGGCATTTTCTGGGCTCACAAAACAGTGGCTTAATTCTGATGCATTTGATGGAGTGCTTTATGTGTTCATACTCAGAGAAAACCAGCATTAGACTTGGCAATTGTTTTATGTATGTTTGCTCCAAAGTGCAAGCATCCAATAAGCCTTAGAGTAAATGAAAGAATAAGCAAGCCCTGGGGACTTACAGAATAAAATACCATTTACCAATGAAACAGAACAAGCTGCCAAAGTGTAGATGACTTCCACATGTGTTTTGATGAAGAACATGGTCTGAAATGCTCTGAGATGGGCAATTTATTGACAGGGTGTTATAGGAAATATGGACTACAGACACAAGGAACATAGCCATT
>PVIH01003003.1:0-171931 GCA_004025045.1 Sigmodon hispidus
ATGCAGTGGGGGAGATGCATTGGAGGGGTGCAGTGGAGGAATGCAGAGGAGGAATGTAGTGGGGGATGCAGTGGAGGGATGCAGTGGAGGAATGCAGTAGAGGAATGCAGCTGCGATGGTGGTTGTGGCAACAGAGTGGATGAACTTGCCAGTGAGATGTGAAGGCAATGAAGCTAACAGCAAAGCTGTGCTCTCGAATCTCCTCTATCAGGGCTGCTACCTTCAAGAAACCCTCACGGGTGTGCCCAGCAGCTTATTAGTGATTCCAGACCCAGGCAAGTTGATGTGAGAAGAATAAACCGTCAACAGGAACCAAATCCAAACAGGGTCAAGTGTGAGAGGTGAAGGTAAGATCCTCAGGCCTTGAGTTTCTGGTTCTGCATCTCTTGTCACCTCCCATAACAGGGGTCACACTGTCAAATCCTCCCTGCTGTCCTGGCTCACTGCCCTAGCCTCCACACCTCACAGGATGATTACTTTGTGATGGCATTGAGGAGGGAGCTCTGTCCTCCTCCATGTCTGTTTTCATTACATTGAACATTCACACTCAACATAGAATTCATCTATGTACTGTGTGGTTTTGATCAAACGTTCACAAACAAGGTGGGTTACAGATGCAAGCACTCTAAAAATTCCTTTTGGTCCTCACTGTCAGCTGCACTGATGCTAAAAACTGGAATGATCCAGAGAAGACCAGCACGGCCCGTGTACAAAGAGGGCATGCAAATCTGGGAACTGTTTTGTTGTGTGCAGAAGATGGGAGAAAGGCTGAGGAAGAAAATGGACGTGGCCAATAAGAACAAAGGATAACGAGAGGTGTGTGTGTAAGAAAATGTCACAGGGAAGCTCATCATTCTGTATGCTGACTAAGGCACAGTGGTTAGGGGCCTGAGAGATGGCCCAGTGGGTAAAAAGAACTTGTCATGCAACTGCTGAGGACCATGGTTTGGGTCTCTAGCAGCCTGTTAGAAGCTCCTTGGACTGGACAGCATTGTTAGAGCACACCTTCAATCCCACCACTTGGGAGACAGAGGTAGGAGACCATCTGCTAGTTGAAAGCCACTCTGTCTACAGAGTGAGTTCCTGGGCAGTCAAGGCCACACAGTGAGCCCCCTCTTGACCAAACAACCTCCCAAAATATCAAAACCCAAACCAATCAAACAAAAAAATATATGGGAGGCAGAGACAAGGGATCACCAGAGGAGGTCAGCTAAGTAGACGAGCCAATTTCCTGAGCTCCGGGTTCAAATATGAAACCCTACGTCAATATAAAAGGTGGAGAGTGATTGAAAAGGAAGACAATTGTCATCAATATCTGGCCTCCAGATGCCCCTCCATACATACACATCCCTCAAACATGTGTGATCATATGTAAACACACACACACATACCACATACACACAAAAAATTTAATTACAGAAATTCCCTTTGAATATCTCTTGTTTCAAAAAATCCCATTTGATGGCAGATAACCTTTTCTCCTGCCAGGCATTCCCATTTGTATCCCTCTCTGCTTCTCCCTCTTGCTCAGCCAGACAAATTGCTTATCTCAGGATGTCCTCCTTAGAAGGTGGTGCTGGGTATGAAGAAACTAGTGTTTAATGTCATCCATTTGTTGTGCCCCTCAAGCTGGGTTCACATTTTCTTACTCATTTTTTTTTTTTTTTCTATTTGAAGACTTCCCAGTCTCCTTACTACCTCTGAGTGATTTTGCTGTGGCCTGACCCCTTCTTATATAATGGAGAGATGTCTTAGAGTGTGTACTACTGCCTACTCAACTATGCTAGCTAAAGAGTCAACTCCATAGATGTGGGATGGCTTGGCCATTCTTGGTGCAGCTTATGTGCCTTGACCAGGTCAGGCAAAAGTTGTCCTGTGATAAATTCTGAATGTACAAGAACCCGGTGTCCTGGATCTGGGCTGGACAGAGTCTCGTTGCTGTCCCCTCGGCATCACTGTCAGCAATTCTGCTTGCTCTCTCAGCATGCCGCATGCATCCACATGTCTGGGCTCCTCACTCCCTTCCTCCTGGTCCTTCGCCATTTCAGCTTAGCCTTCTCTGAGGCTAGCTTGGCCACTCTCTTCCCAGCACTGTCGGCCATCAAAGATTATTCTTTTCCTTAGCACACTCCTGTAGTGATTTCTGTTTTGTTGTTTATTTATTTAATTTTTTTTTAAATACAGGGTCTAGTATGTAGTCTTGGCTGGTCTGATACCCACTATGTAGACCAGGCTGCCCTCAAGCTCATGGAGTTCTACCTGCTTCTGCCTCCCCAGTGCTGGGATTAAAAGAGTGTGCCACCATGACCGGCCCTTGATTAATTTTTTGAGACAGATTCTTTCTCTTTAGCCCATGTTGGCTTGAAACTTAGTATGTAGCCCAGGCTAGTCCCAGCACCCACAGCCATCCTCCTGCCCTCGTCTTACAAATATTAGATTTGCAAGCATGAGTCTTCCTGCCCAGCTACTTGCTTCATTTGAATTATCTACTAGACTCCTAAAACGTTCGGTGTGGACTGTAGTGTTATGCTTTTTGCATTTGCAAAACAAACGCTCCCAACCTTGATCCTCAGCTCTGGTCAATGGCAGTTTCTGAATGCTGAAAGCAAGACTTGAGAATTAAACATAGTTGGGTGTCTTTTTATACTTCAGGAATGATTCTCACTGATATTGAGGAGACCATTTACTATGCAAATGCTCTCTGAGGTTGAGGTCACCTATAAGCAAAGAAAACAAGTCACAAAGGTTTATTAACTTCCGAGGAAGCCGGGAGCCTGCATTTGAATGAACTCAAATTTGGCCTCAGGCTGAAAGACTATTTCCTGGGGATGAGGAAATATGCTGCTATTGGCACTGCTTGGTGCCTTTTTTCTTATTGATCCAGTGAAAGAAGGTCTCACTACTGGTTCTTACTGGTCCAGCTCGGGCCTCTGGAATGTCTAGGTTTATGGGGATGTGCCTAGCCCTCTTCACTGTTTTGGTCTTTGGATTATAGCGGGTGAGCGCAGGGGCTACAGGCGGTGACCTGGGATTGTGCTATCCTGAAGTTACCTGCAGACAAACTGATTCTCTTGTGAGTTTGCACATTGGTTTTAGCCTTTGTCTGTCCCTCCTGAGCCTTTTCCCCAACAGCAGCATAGAAATCACTGCTCTTTCCATACCATGCAAGGCTGGGGGGTGGGTGGAGCCTGTTGGACCTGCCCTTGGCTCAGTGGTAGGCAATGCCAACCACAGTGCGTGCCTGCGTGCGTGCGTGCGTGCATGTGTGTGTGTGTGTGCGCGTGCATGTGCGTGTGCGCACATGTGTGTGTGTGTGTGTGTGTGTGTGTGTGTGTGTGTGGTCTTTCTTTCATAGGAAGGAAGAGAAGAAGGAAAATATTAGCAGTCACATGTCCAAACTCCAGGGCATTCACTTAGTTGCTATGACAACCTAGGCAAATTGCTTTGCTTTTCTCAGACTCCATTTCCTTATCCATAAAGTGGGCTGATAATCCTATGTAATCACCAAGAATCAAATGAACCCTTGGATGTGGAAGCATTCTGTAACCTGAAGACATGCTCACCAAAAACCCTTTAACCTTTATTTTTATCTATGCATATGTGTGACTGCAACGTGTATGAGTGCTCATCAGGGCCAGAATAAGGCACTGGATTCTTTGAAGCCGGAGATACAGATGCCTCAGAGCCACCTAACATAGGTTCTGTGACCTGAACTCAGGTCCTCTAGAAAAGCAGCAAATACTCTCTCTTAACTATGGAACCATCTTTCCAGGTCCTAACTTAACTGTGAGTCTGAATCTCAGGCTAAGGTATAGTGGCTAGGCTAGTCTTGGAGTCCTGGGCTTTTGGCAGGAGGAACATTTTTACTCTCTGAAGAGTTAGTTCGGTCTCCTGAGCATCTCTGTTCAGAGCGTGTTGATTCCTGTTCACCACGCATCTACCTCACTCCTATCTACACACTGAGTGCCAGGCCCTGTGGGCTTACAGGCACAGGCAGGGTCTATATCCTGCTTAAAAGAGTCTACCACCCAACTGGAATGCAAAATAGTGAGCGAAGAATTAGAGGCATGAAGGGCAGCAGGGATGTGGGAACACTCATCATGTGACTGACCTTGAGTAACCTGAGGCCACAAACCAGAGGGATGGGGCATGCTGGGAACATCAGAAAGGAGCACCTCCCACTTCCACACAGCTCAGTGGAGTCTGCTTTGAGAAGGTTCTACCAAATGGCAAGTGAAACCACTGTGCTGCTGATACCCTCTCATGCCTCAGGGGCCATTTGACTACCATTCTGACACTATATGTTCCTTGTAGTAGGACTCAGTGTTCTTTAACTGTGTCTAGGGTGGACTGTGTGTGTGTATAAACATGTGTCTGTCTGTACATGTGTGTGTGGTGTGTGTAAGAGTGTGAACCTTAGGGTGTGAGCTTAGGCAGATATGGGAAGGCGAAATGTGGTCAGGATGAACTTGAAGGAAAGACATTGTCATAGATATCTACCTGGGACTTGTATATTATTGTCATGGAGTCATTACCTGGAGTACTCAAGTCTAAACTCTATTTTATGACATAGGAGTCCCTGAGCTGGCTTTTGCTGATGCCTATTACCCGAGTAATCTCACCTCTGGTGCCTTATATAATCCCACTGTCCCCTCCCCTCTTTTTTTTTTTTTTTTCTATCACTAAACTTTTGTTTTGCAATAATTTCAGGCTTACAGAAAACCTGCAATGATTACAGAGTGTTCTTTCTAACAAAACAGTGGTAAATTGATAAAAATGCCATAAGGTTAGTACAATGATATTAATGAGGCTGTGAATTTTGACCAGAGTTCACCCATGCGCGCCCCCCCCCATTGATGTCTTTGTGTTCCAGAGTCCAGTCTAAGTTCTTGTTGTGCATTCCTTGGACTCTTCAGGACAATTTGCTGGGCTCTGTTCCTGTCACACCACCTTTGGCTCTATAGCTCTTTTGTCTGTGATGTCTTTTCTGTTCCCAGCAAATTCTTGATCTTCCAGCAGCACCTCTCTCTGAGGGCAGGGCCAACATTGCAAGCTGGTTAGCAGGGCATCTAGGGAACTGGCTGTTAGCAATATGACACCGGGCATCTCTCCTTTGCACACAGCATTTCATTTGATTCTGGCCTGACTGTGTGTCTCTTTACTGTAGATAGAAAGAAATGATGTATTTGTCAGTTTCATATCAGCCTGACAAAGAACTTGTTTGTCTTAGTTAGGTTTCTTTTTTACGTTTCTTCTAAGATTTTATTTCTGTGATGAGTGTTTTGCCTCAGTGCTGGAGGAGGGCACAAAAGGAGTGGGATCCTCTGGATCTGGAGTTACAGGTGGTTGTGAGCCACCATGTGGGTGCTGGGAAGCAAACCCAGGTCCCCTAGAAGAACAGCCAGGGCTCTCAACCACTCTCCAGCTCCCTTATTTTATTTTTTTATTTGTTTACTTTAGGTTTCGATTGCTGTGATAAAACACCATGACCAAACACAAGTTGGGGAGGAGAGGGTTTGTTTCAGTTTATATCTTATAGTCCATCATGAAGGGACGTCAGGGCAGAAACTGAAACACAGGCCGTGGAGGCGCACTGCTGACTGGCTTGCTTTCCCCGGCTGCTCGACCTGCTTTGTCACACCACTCAGGACCACCCAGCAGTGGCAGTGCCACAGCAATCATTCATCAACAAAATGCTCTACAGACTTGCCTATATGACATGGAGGTAGTCTCCCTCCCTCCCTCCCTCCCCTCCCCCTTTCTTTCTTTTTCTCTTTCTCTCATATAATATAATTACAACACTCTCCCCCTCCCTTTGCCTACCTCTGGGGGCATGCTTGTTTCAATTGCGATTCTTCCAGGTAACCAGCCTTAGCTTATGTCAAATTGACAGAAACCCAACCAGGCCCTGGATCATGAAGAAAACACTTTTCCTTAGCACATAGTTTGTGCTGTGTGCCTTATCCAGGCACCAGCAACAGACCAAAGAAACATGCTATGGGAGTGGAGCTTCGAGAAGCAGTGAGCTTACTGGGGTAACTTACAGGAACAGGATGACAGAAAGGCCGCACACACAGCACAGTGACTCTCTGGAAGCTATACAAATGAAGGTGCCTGTGTAACTTGCAGGCAGTTTTGGCAGAAGCCTCCTTCCTTCCTTCCATTAGAGCCTGTGGGAGCCTGTGGGAGCCTGTGCGAGTCTGTGTGAGTGTGGGGTGAAATGTGTAACTTTCTGAGCTTTGTAAGTTTCCATTTCAGTCAGGGTTTTAGAAATTCCCCTCTTCTATTTGGGAGGACCTAGATACCCAGCAGGTCCAGACAGAATAGTGTGAACTCTGGTGCTGGCCCTGCATTGATCGGAGGCTGGAGCATAGGAGACAGGGAAGGATAGCCTGGCTGCCAGAAGGTTGAGAGAAGCTGGACTGGGCAGGTTTAGCTGGTGTAATAATCTTCTCTATCAGTTAACAACTAACTGAGGCCCTTCAAGAAATCCATTCAATCTCTTCTCTTCTCTCTCTCTCTCTCTCTCTCTCTCTCTCTCTCTCTCTCTCTCTCTCTCTCCTGTGTACCCCTGGCTGTCCTGGAACTCACCCTGTAGACTAGGCTGGCCTCAGAGTTATAGAGGTCCACATGCCTCTGCTGGAATTAAAGGCGAGAGCCACTACTGCTGGCTCCATCTAACCTTTTCTAGGGCTCACTCCCAATGGACCCAAGGACCTACCTATTGCTAGGCTACGCCTACAAAAACCCTCCATTCCTGGAGACTAAGCTCCCAACCCATGAGCCTCAAGAACATCCTAACTATAGCAAACACTAATATATAGTGCTTCTCATTCTCTCTCCAGTCCTGTCACCCCAGAGGCCATGTTTACAGTGACTTTCACAAGGACAGTGTAGAGCTGGTGGCAGAGCCAGAAGCCAGTCTCAGTCTGCTCCTTGGTCTTTGTGCTTTGTCCATTTCCAGTGCCCTGTCCTCCAGCTGTTTGGGCTCTATGTCACTGCCGGTGACTCACCCGCTTTCCCACACACCTTTTCCAAGCAAGCCAGGAAAACAGAATGCCAGATCCCTGGGCATCCCAACTTGCCCTCCACTTGAGGCTTTGATAGGTGTCTCTGCTTCCCCATTCCATGCTGTCTGCACTCTGGAATTTCTACTGCAGGAGGCCATCTTTCCCCAGGAGCCTATGGGGTCCCTTGAGAAGCCAACTCTGCTTAGTGTTAGCTTTATATTGGCTTCTAATTTTGACTTTTAAATAACTTACTGATTCACATAATTAAAAAAGATAAGAATACTTCTCAATGGGCAGATTTGTTTATTTGGTTTGTTATCAGCCCCTGTCTGGGCTGATCAGACAATTGCTCACATTCCCCCCACCCCTCAAAGTCACACAACAACTTGGTATTTACTTCTAGCCTTTACATGCACCTGTACATACTTGCATGTGCTCTTTTCCTCACTCATGTATATAAACATGAAAAACACACATGGACACACACGCATATGCACACATACACATACACATACACACACACACTAATGATTCCCCAGTTAAGTACCATCTTCTGGTACCCGAGAAGTGTTACCTAGCATGGCAAAGAGGACTTCACAGGTTCAATTAAGGTTAAACACTTTGCAATGGGAGCAATGCCTTTGAATTACTTGGATGCTCTCCATCCATCTCCATAGGTAGATGAATGGAGTGTGTTCAGAGTAGGGCGTGTTCAGAGACACCTGTGATGCAGAGTCAGAAACATGGCTATAATGGCTTCACAGCTAAAGAAAGAGGAGATAAGCCAAGGAATTAGTTACTTTACAGAAGCAGAAAATGCAAGCTAATGAACTAAAAAGAAGGCTGCCCTGTCCACCCATCTTATCCCAGCAAGACCCATGTGTCAGATCTGACCTCAAATGCAATGTACAAAACTACATGTGCTAGGTCTGCGGGACTCCATCGCAATAGCAATGGAACCTATACATCCTATGCTGGAGATCTAACCCTGTCATCAGAAAGATTGCAAAAGTATTAGTTCCTCCTGGTTATCCTCGGGGTCTGGAGTTGGGCGTACCAGGGTCTGGAATCCAGACCTAGCCACATGTCACTTGTGCAGTTTTGGACAACTTATGCCACCTGTGTGAGTGAGCCTGTTTGATTTGCAAAAGGGAAATAGAAGAACACTTGATTCACAGGGTTGCTCTGAAGATGAAATCAGATTAACAGACACTAATCATTTAGCTGAGCATATAGGTACATAGTAAATGTTCAAGAAAGGATTGATTGCTTTGGAACTCTTACGTGTCTGGCTACACTGACTACAACAGAGACTTCTTGGAGTTCCACGGCTTCTCACTGGCCTCTCTTTTGACTCCTATGTTCCAGAAAGCTACCTGTGAATCAGCCATTGGGTTTCACAACCCTCCTCCTCTGGTGTGCTCCCTTTATGAGGGGCTCTTTTTGCTGAGACAGTGGCAGGCAATGTAAGGGCTGGGACTCTGTCCTATTCTTGGGAGTGCCGTCTACAGTGACTGCCCAGGGTGGTGGCTGCTCTGTGAGCAGGCGGTGTCTACAAGGACCTGGGGCTGCCCTTTCTCTCCACTCCTTACCCAAAGGACACTTCTGGGGGTACAGTTGGACCCTGGCAGACTTCTGCATTTCTTTTCAAAAGTGTAGACTCCCAGAGCGCTGGAGGACTTCAGGGGATCCCTGAAGTCTGTATGTGTGAGCATCCTGATTTTGCAGCTAGGCCTTTTTACTGCTGGGTAGATCTGCTGAGCAGAAACTTTGCCTGCTCTCTGGGGCCTCCTCCAGTGAGCCTGCTGCTGGGAGGCAGAGGTGGGGGCCTGCTTCCCACTCTGTTTATACCTTTCTGGGTGGCCCCAGGATTGTGAGGTTTTTTTGAACTCTGTTTTCATAATCTGGTTGAAAATAAATGAAACACCTATGAGGACCACTGTGGAAAGTGTCCAGGCTTCCCCAGCTAATGTTTTGTGAGTTACACATTTCTCCCACCCTGCCCCAGCATCTAGGCTCCTCACCTACTCCTTTCCTATTCCTTCCTGCTGCTCCAGGGGCGCAGGACACAGACCCGGGCCCAGCCTCTGGGGTTAGGCCTGCCTTGGTTGTCCGGAATCTCTTCTGCTGTAGGCCAGCCTTTACTTCAGCCCTTCCCCCGGGGCTGGTGGCCTTCCTCCCTCCTCACCCTCCCCTCCTCTTCCCACCACACAAACCCCACAGATGCCAATGCTCTTGCTGGACACAGCAATGTTGTATTTTTAGCTCTGGCACTGCTCCTTCCCACGAGCACCCCTCACGGCATGAACTTGGCCAGATCTTCAAATTGTCGTCCCCAGTTCTTGAGCCACAGGAATGTGCCCACACCATGATGTTTGCATGGCTCTGCCCACATCTCTCCAGCCACCCTTTCGCTGTTTTGCCTCTGTGACTGGCTTGTACACAGCTCTTCTCTGCCCCCATCACACACATGCATGTAGGAAACATCTCTAAAGTGTTTTATTTGTCTCTTGGCCCTACTCTTGGCCCGTCTTTCTGGGAGAGAAACTTCCCTAGGAATTACCAGCCCAAGGGATGGAGAGGAGAGGGAGAGGGAGGCGTGCTTGCTTCTTGGCCTTTGAGGGCAGTTTGATAGAGGCTCTCTCTCTCTCTCTCTCTCTCTCTCTCTCTCTCTCTCTCTCTCACACACACACACACACACACACACACACACACTTCATATGTGGTAGACACACATGCCCGCTGTCCTGTGTGTGGCATAGAGTTAGCCTGTGATAGCCTGTGTTCTGAGGCAGTGGTTCACCTCAAGATGCTCACAGTTTCCTTTTCAACTTAAAGAGAAATAGTCGAACAAGGATACCCCTCCCGCCAAATCCAGTCCTGGCAGAGACAGCTCTGGCTGGCCTGGAATTCAGAGAGATTCATCCTTCTGCCTCTGCCTCCTTACTGCTGGGATCAAAGGCGTGTGCCGCCTCCACCGCCCACACCACCTGGCTCTTAAAGGTGAGAACTGAGAACTGCATTTCTTTATTCTTGTCTTCCTCTGAGCTAACTCTGTTCTAAGTCTCTCTCTCTCTCTCTCTCTCTCTCTCTCTCTCTCTCTCTCTCTCTCTCTCTCTCTCTCTCTCTCTGATGCTGAGGATGCTTATTCCAGGGCAGTTATGTAGATATCAGAGAACAGCCTTGTAGGTCTTCCCCCATCCACCTTGAGGCGGGGTCTCTTGTCTGACGCCCCTGTAGGCCAGGCTGGCTTTCCTGCACACTTTCTGGGGTTTTTCTTGCCTCTACCCTTGTCTTACTGTAGGAGTGTGGGGATTAGAGATGCCTGCAACTGTCCTTGGCTTTTTGTGGGTCCCTGACTCACTGGGACTCAGCTCCTCACACAGCAAAGCACTTTCTTAACTCAGGTATTTTTAGTGGGGATCTCACTGTCAGCAGAGATTTCCTGGAATAAGGCACAAGACGCTGGATTCTCATTCTTCTGAACCCAGGGCCTGGAGCATGCTAGGCAGGCTCCACATTGTTTTTATTCTCCATTTCTCGGGGTAATGCCCAGTCTTCTCAGGGTCTATGATGCTGTCACCCATTTGCTTACTTTCTCCTTCACTAACACTCTGAACTCTTTATTTTCTCCCAGGTCTGGTGCGTGCTGTTGCCTCGGTCAGGATCTTTCTCTCCCAGCATCTCCATGGATGGTTCTCTTCCTTCTTCGGCCTCTGCTCAGCCCAGAGCTTTCAAAACATTTCTTTCTACTTTGATCCCAAAGTCGCCTGTCACGTAGTACATTTCATTTTTATTTTATTTTTTTCCTTTTGTGTGTCTCCTGCTTCCATAAAGCCTTCCCAGGGCAGAGGCCATTCTTTTCCTCCAGGGCCTAGAAGCAGGCCTGCACCCCAGTGTTAGCTCCAATTTGGGGAACATAGGAAATGATATTCTAAGGCCAGGAGGGCTTGTGGAAGAAACCACCCAGTCCAGGAAGCCTGGGCCCTGATAGACAGGCACTTGGTGTCCCTCAGAGGATGGAATGGCTGCCTGTTAGCCAGGCAGGACCCACTGAAGCCTCAGGGCTGGCACTGGGAGCTTGCCAGAGGCTGCATTGGCGAATCTGCCAGCATTTCCTGCCTTTCTTTTCCTGAGTAATGAGTTAGCTAGGCTGGAAAAATGTGCCTGGGAAATGCCCCTTGTTAGCAGGACCAAGATGTGGAGGTGGGGGTGTCCACGGTCAGCAAACAGAACCTTCCTCACATACTCTTCCTGTGTTGTGTATCAGGGTGGTTGCTAGGGCTGAGCTGTGTCCCCCATATTCATTGTTGAGGTCTTAACCCTAGGGCCTCAGGACTGTGAACTCAGTTGGAAACTGGCCTGGTGCAGATGTAATTGTTGTTTAGATGTGGTCACACTAGGGTGGGTTGGGTTCTGATCTCACATGACTGGTGTCTTTGTACAAAGATACCATGTGCACAGACATTGAAATTGCCGAGAGAAGATGTCCAGACACAGAAAAACAGGTACTGGACAGTTCCAGCTAAGTGGGACCTCCAAGAGTCAAATGACAGAAAATTACAATGGTTACCAGGGACTAGGGACTCCACGGGGAACAGGGTGCCAAGGTTCTGTGGACAGATACCGAGTTCCAGATTGAGATGACTAAAAATTCTGGAGACAGCTAGTGAAGCTTAATGCTGCTCTGCTGGACAGTTAAAACAGTTCAAATGGGTTTATTTATTTATTAACAGGGCTTTTCTGAGTAACTTTGGCTATCCTGAAACTCTCTATAGACCAAGGCTGACCTCATACTCACAGAGATCTGCCTGCCTCTGCCTCCTGCATGCTGAGATTAAAGGCAGGTGCTACCAACACTGAGCTTTAAAAACTATTTTTATTTTACTTCTTTTTCTTCTTTTTAAGGGAGAAAAAGCTTGCATGTCCTCAGTCGTTCATGGTGGCACTGGTGACAGAAACAAGGTGGATTGTCACATGGCATCCACACACTGGGAGCACAGTGATGCTCAGATAGCACTCTTCTTTTTTATGTTATTTACTTTTTTTTGAGGTGGTCTCAAAAGGTAGCCCTTGCTGGGTCTGAACATGTGATGCTTACCTTGGCTTCCACTACACCCTGAGTTGTTATATATTCTTTATACTGCTTATAAACATACTAAAGTGGAAATAAAGAGACACCACAGTGGAGAGATGATGTATAAACTTGGAGAATATTCATTGACAAGGCCATTGAGATTGCCTGCACAGAATCAGCAGCTAGGAAGGAAGAGCTTGGCCCCATCCCCATCACAGCCTACAGGAGGGTTCAACCCCGCCCATCTCACCCTCTGCCCACCCTTACCTGCCCACACTCTGATCTTTGACATTGGCTCCAGAATCCCAAGACAGCACTTTTTTTTTTTTTTTAAACAGCCCAGTCTGTGGTTGCTTGTTACCATAGCCCCAGAGGAGCACAGTGCCTCTCTGTCTGGATTCCCTGTGCAGGCCCCTGACTTCTGGAGGGCAAGGAAGAGTTGGCCTCTAAGGGTCCTCTGCGGCTGGTATTCCATCCCTCCATTTGTTCTTTGCTGTCTCGTCTCCTCTCTTCTCTGCTGTCCTATCCCACTGGAGATGACTTGGTCAACAGGAAGCCGGGGATCTTTGAAGCTTGTTCAGTACCCGGGTGCTTTGCACGCCCTCCCCCCATACAAATTTGCAAATGAATGAGTGTGTGCAGGACAGAGGGAGAAACGAGTCACTTTGCCTTGCCTATCTGAGTTGCTTTGACAGAATGTCTGTGTTTAGAATAAACACAGAGCGTAGAGCCTCCATGTGTCATGGTGACCACTAGAAAGAGCAGAGCACTGTGGCCTCTCTAGGCTGGGGAAAAAAACTGCCACAAAGCCTGGCTGGGAATGACTTCCGATTAGGGCAGGGATTGTGAGATGCAGAGGGAGAACCCTTCCCATCACTGAATACAAGTGTGACCCCGTTCCAGTAAGAGACAATGAAAGGAAAAAGTTCCTGTGTCCTCCAACACAGAACTCGGAAGTGGATAGAGATAGGGAGGGCAGAACAGAGAGCAGGGTCAATGACACGCTCATTTCCAGACCTCACAGTGGATCGGGAGGCAGAGGGGACATGGCCTCTGTGCTCTCATGGAGCGTCCAGAAGCAGTTGTGGGAACATAGGATATTTTGAGAATGCACGAAGGAGGTACCAGCTGAGAAAAGCCTTGGCGGAGGACAGGGAGGGTGGAGAATGGGCAAAGTTCAATAGCAGGGCAGTGAGCTGTGAGTCTGGGGTAGCTGAGGCCTGGGCCAGTGGCGGAGGGTGGAGATGGGGAAAGACAGCTAGTGAGGGGTGGTATGGCTGGCTAATGAAGTACTTGGTACCTTTCCTGGCCCCAGCTGTTGTGATACCTTCTTGGGGAGATTTGAACAAACATCTATTTATCTTAGGACACCAACAGTGACCAAAGAAACCATTCCACTTTCATTTCCCTGGGGGAAATCGGTTGGGTTTTTTGAAGTTACTTGCAGGAGCATGGGTTGACTTGGGTAGTTGATTCACTGAAGATCTGTCTCCAGGATAGGGGAAACTCAGGCAGGCTGCACCACAGGGACTTGTGAGTCACAAATTTATGAGCTTTCTAGTTTTTTTTTTGTGGGGGGTGAGGGGAGTGGGGATGTGAGACAGTGTTCCCCTGTGTAACAGCCATAGTTGTCCTGCAACTGCTTTGTAGACCAGGCTGGCCTTGAGCTCACAGAGGTCCACCTGCCTCTGTCTCCCGAGTGCTGGGATTAAAGGCATTTGTCACCATGCCCAGTTAGCTTCTTGAACTTTATACTTTTTTTAAAACCTAGGTTTCTAAGGAGGGAATATTTCAGGGAGGAAGTAGCCACATGATTTTATCTTAAATTCTCATCAGGGTTGAATCTAAAATTGTCCCTTTCAAGGCTTGGCTACCTGTGACGGGTTTTGGGAGTTGACTGGGTTGTGAGCATCTTAACATCATCAGTGGACTGATGGTTTAATAGCTGAATGGACTATTAGGAAGTAGGGCCGGGCCAGAGGAGCAGTTCACTGGGATGTGGTGTGGTGTGTGGGCCTTGGCAGGGTGTACCTTCCTCTTAGTACAGCCCACAACTTCCTGTAACTCACATTCCCAGCTCCCTCTTCCGACTTTCACGGGCACCTGTTTTCACACTTGCAGAGGACCTCCTCAAACAAGAAATTAAAAAAATTAAAACCCCCAAACATAATGATGTTTATAAATTAAGAATGTGTATAGACACAAAAGAAAAATTTTAAGGAGGAATCTAATGGTTTTGTTCCTCAGTTATTTGGGGGAAATTTAGGGGGCAGATTGAGTTTTGTTTCATATTAACATAAAATGACACACACACACAAAAACTATGAATATGAACATGGAACAGTTATACTCATGAGATGAAAAGGTTTTATTTTTTGTGTGTCTTTAGAGAGAAGAAGATTAGTGACTGGGAGGTTCCTAGGGCTGCAATGCATGCACAAAACTTCTCAGGGCAGCATTTACCACATCTGACCCACTGAGTGAGCTCCCCCATTGCATAGGATGACAATGTTCTGAAAGCATGAAGGAGAATCTGTGTCACACCAAGGGATGGTAGGCAGGTTGATATAAGACTCCCCTATGAGGGGATGGTGGTCAGCCCTGGGATCATTCACCACCCAAAGGCGTGGCTCCCTGAAGGATGCTTAGATCTAGTTAGGGAAGGTCCAGTGACAGCACAGCTACTAGCCAGTGTGCCTCGGGACTGCCTCTTACAGCAGGAGTCTCACCCACAACAGAGCTGCCGGCAGCAGTATCTCTATGGATTTATGATGTGGATGACATCACTTGGTCTTTGGTAGATGATCCTATCTGGAAGTCAAGGTTGGGGCTACCTGGCCTGTGTGGGTTCCTGCTGCAAGGGATCTGAGAACATCCTTTTCCTTTATCTTCAGGATATCAAGGACTCCAGACATTGTGGTTTTTCTTTTGTGTTATGACAGGAATCAGGAGCAATGCTAAAGTACTGTGTGGACCCTTCCTTGAGCGGTGGAATGTTCAGACCTTTAATGTGGTCCCTTACTTCAGGACCTGGTTGTTCACCATCTAGAAAGCAATGTCCCAGGGGCTAACTTTTTGAGGCCTGAGTTCCTGTATTATTGAAAGTTCTTGGGTTAGTATAGTCATTTAGGTTATCAAAGTTTAGAATTATTTGTGGTTTAACAAGAAGCAAGCAGAGGAATAACTTGACACATTGAAAGTTATATCAGTTCAGGAAGGTGGCAAGAAGTGTAATGTGGGGGCTGAGTGATGTGGAATTTGAGATTTTTGGGAATCCCCATAAGAGAAGAGAAAATCAAGTCAGGAGACAGATTGGGATATGAATAGTCATGCTAGCTGCCCATCGATGCTCTTGAGTCTTCAAAGATGCCTCTTCACATTTACTTATATTGCCAAGGCTCTCTGATTGGAAAAGAATCATGGATTCTAATTGTTCCCGAGTGGGGAGTACTGTGTCATATGAGTGAAAGGATGGCTGGGAATTGTAGTCCTTACTGGTGGCTGGGAACAGTAGTCCTTACGTGTTCTATAAGACTCCATTCTCCTTTTGTTATTTTTTATACTCCCCTCTCATCCGTGTATAAAAATAATTACTGTGATTTCTTTCATATGTTAGTCTTGAGGTAACTTTCTCCAGTCCCTACTCTGAGAGCTGTGATCCTAAAAATCTTTTGGGGGAGCAGAAAGGTGATGCTCAATTAATTTTCTGTAACTGCTTTTATGCTGATGATAGTGTAGTCTCTGCTTACGAGGGACTTTAAGATTCTCAGTCTACTGGCCAGGGGTGGGAGCTTGGCTTTTTTGTTGATTGGAATCCTGAATTATAGGGAGTTTGGTTTGAAATTGTTACATATCCTAGAAAAATAAGGGTTAAGCAAGAATAACATAATTATGCCAAGGGATGATCCCAGAAGGGGCGAGAACCAGGAAGCCAAGGCTGTGCTTGCTCTGGGAGAATGATCTATTCTCCAGTGACCTTCTAACGCACACCATTTCCTCGTTTCTTACAAAATTGGTTTAGCAGTATGTATGACAGTATTGTAGTTTGCACACTTATCCTTTGGCCAGAGTTTTCCCATCCAGTTTGTACTGAGGTCAGGCAGTGTTACAGTGACATATTAACTTCATTGTTTTGGGATCCCCAGGTTATTCTGTAATTCTTGAGGATGTATTATATTGTGTGTTCTATGGGATGCTAAACAAATAGACAGGTATCAGGCCTCCTGAGATGAGCAGAAATATTCGTTTCATCTGTTTTCAGTGTCCTAATATCTGATGAGCTGTAGAGTTTCTTCCCGTGTTACTCAGACATCCCTAGGTGAGTCTGAGTAGAGAGAATCAGAGATGCTGGTTTACCTCTCAGCTCTCGTGCTTACTCTTTCTCCTGCTGGGGTTCAGATCAATTGCTTTTGCCTGTATTCCAGGGCCACAAAGCAAAATACTTGAACTTTACTTTCTTATGAGCGTTTCCAAGGTTTTTTTTTTTTTAAAAAAAATATTTATTTATTTATTATGTATACAGTGTACAGAAGAAGGCATTAGATCTCATTACAGATGGTTGTGAGCCACCATGTGGTTGCTGAGAACTGAACTCAGGACCTGTGGAAGAACTCAGAGCAATCAGTGCTCTTAACCTCTGAGCCATCTCTCCAGCCCCCCAAGGTTGTTTTTATCTTAGTGTAGTGAAGTGACTCTCCCAAGAATCTCTTTAAAAAATAAGTGAAACATTAACACCGGAAGTACTTGTGACTGTAGTCAGCTCCCCAGTGCCCGCTTGTCCTCACTTTGGACAGGGTCCTGGTGGCAGGGGAGGGGAAGAGCAGATTTTCACTCAGTGGTAAGCTTTGCTGCATTTAAAGCAAGCCCCAGGTAGAGCTCTTACATACCCCATCATCTTCTTTGGAGAAAATCTTAGGAGCTGGCTCTTCTCTCTGTCATGGAAACTTTATCTTTTCCTGTTCTTCCCTTAAATGCCATATTCAACAGATATCTCTGGGGAGTTGGCGGGCTGTCATCCAACCTTTTAAGTTTCTTTCTGGTATCAGGAGCTGACTGGGAAAGGAAGTGAGAGTGGAGGACAAGCATGCCCTCTTGAAAATCAGTCTCTAGCTCTGTGTACTGAAGGAGGACCTCTGTGAGTCGGGCGAGAAACTTGGCAGGATGTTCATCCAGCCTCTGGGTGACCTCCCTCAATTTATCAAAATTAATTACCTTATGAGAGGCCTTTTGGAGGCCAGCCAGGAGGAACGTCAACATTTTGTCTTGGGCTAGCCTGCTCAGGGACTGATTCTCTGCATTAACCTGGTACTTCTAGTGGTGGGTCCCTGAGGGGAACTGAGTCTGTGGGGGATCTCATCTGTGAGGGTTTGAGCAGTCAACCAGACCCTCTTTCCTTTCCTCAGGGATGAAAGGAGAGGAAAGAATAACATAGAGATCATGCCAGGGGAGGTTATAGATTTGTGTAAGGCACCTTATCTCTTTGGTGAAGTTAGAAGGGTTGGTAGACAAAGAACCAAGGCACCTTTCTGAGAGAATTCAGCCAAAGAAACAGGAACATGTACATGGAGGAGGCCATTAGGGCCTGGCACTTCCTTTAGGGGGTAAAGGCCATCAGTGTGGGAGCAGATGGGAGCTGAGAAGCTGATGAGCAGAGTATAGTTGAGTTAGGATTAGGGTAGGGAGCCACTGAGAGGGTGCAGGAGAATGAGGCTGAGGAAGAGCAGGGCTGGGCTGAGGAGGTGCCTGGGGTGTGGCCACATCCTCTAGTCAAAAGAGTGGAAGCAGAGGCTGCCAGATCCTGGTCAGCTTCCAGAGGGTGTTGGCTTTTGTCAAGAGAATCAGCAAACCCAGCATGAGGTCCGGAGGGGAGGTGAGAACAGAGTGTGAGGAAAGTGTGCACATGGGTGGACTCAGAGCACTTGGCCACGTGTTGGCACTATCTGTCCAGATTGGTGAGGATTTGGTAGTCAAATGTGCCATCTTTGAGCATAGAGACTTGAGTGTCAAGTTTATATTATGGCCAGGCTGTGCTACAATGAAAACATGAAGCAGCGAGACTTTATGATATCACTGAGCCTCAGGATGTATTGAGATTTGGGTAGACAAGCAAGTGGGGTTGGATTAGGTTTGGAGTGGGAGGAGCCCATGGTCAAAGAGAGAGACGTAGAGCAGGATGTCGCGTGCTCGTGCCTGCATGCGTTCGTGCGTGTGCTTGTGTGTGTGTGTGTGTGTGTGTGTTTCCTCTGCAAAGGGAGTAGAGGCGGGTAAGTATGGTGACAAGAATTTCAATCCTTGTCCCAAAGAGCATAGCTGAGAGATGTCCACAGGGTAGAGCAGGCTCCAAAGGGTAGAGCAGGCTCCAGGAGCCAGAGAGAGGTCTTACCACGCTGGAGAGATGGATGGTCAGTGCGGGTGGAGGAGACAAACCCTAGAATTTGGAGCCAAACATGTTGGGTGGCAGAAGTCAGCCCTGACAAATGATCCATACCCAGGAGGGCAAATACAGCAGTTTGTTCAGCTAGGAGAGGTCAAGCCCCTAGAAAGGGGAGCTTATTTATGCCTCTCCTGGGTTTCTGCACCAGATGAATGAAAAAAAGAAATGACAGGGAAGGACATGAGTGGTGGCGGGGAAAGTTTATTGTAGATTAAAGGGAGAGAATAGCCAGAGACATCTGGGAGAGTCCTGAGTGGGCGTGACTCTGAGCCATGTGAGGAGGGGGGAGGGAAGGGAGCGAGACCCAGGAGGCCAGGGGTAAAAGAGGGGTGGGTAACCAAAATGGCTGGATTATACTGGGAAGGGCTTCTGGGACAAGGGCAGCCCAGCTCCTGGGCTGGAGAGTTGGCGGGGTAGGGGGCAGGGTACCCCAGTCATACCCTGTCAGGTAGGGACTGAGGGATGCTGGGAGAACCTGGTGGCCAGGTATGATTTGGTATGTTAAAAAGGAAACTCTGTGATTTGTCCCAGGTATAACATGTCCCTTTATATTTAAATCTTGAGTTTGTTTTGTAGTTATTTCATTTTGTTTTACTAGAAGATATATGCATTCATTTTATCTTTCTGTCCCTTCTTGGAAAAACGGAAGCGTCATGTTAATTTTGTTCTTCCTTTAATTAAAAAAAAAAATCCTACTTTGTGCTTGTGTGTAGGGGTGGAGGTTAGGAGTGGAAGTGTGCCGTGGCACATGTGGGGTGGGGAGGGCAAGGGTGGGCGTGTGCCACGGCACACACATGTGCAGATCAGAGGATAATCATGGGACACTCTTCTTCTGCCATGTCTCTATGCCCAAAGATGGCACATTCGACTACCAAATCCTCACCAATCTGGACAGATAGTGCCAACACGTGGCCAAGTGCTCTGAGTCCACCCATGTGCACACTTTCCTCACACTCTGTTCTCACCTCCCCTCCGGACCTCATGCTGGGTTTGCTGATTCTCTTGACAAAAGCCAACACCCTCTGGAAGCTGGCCAGGATCTGGCAGCCTCTGCTTCCACTTTTGACTAGAGGATGTGGCCACACCCCAGGCACCTCCTCAGCCCAGCCCTGCTCTTCCTCAGCCTCATTCTCCTGCACCCTCTCAGTGACTCCCTACCCTAATCCTAACTCATCTCAACTATACTCTGCTCATCCGCTCCTGCATCTCCCATCTGCTCCCACACTGATGGCTGAACCATATTGCTGGCCTCCGTCTTGTTCTTTCTACCTGATAATATTTTATGGATAATACAGTGGTTTATGAAGAGAACCTTCAGCTCTCCATTTCTTTTCCTCTTTTTCTAAAAATTTATTTATTAGTTATACAGTGTTCTACCTGCACATGTGCCTGAATATCAGAAGCAGACTCTAGATGTCATTATAGATGGATGTGAGCCACCATGTGGTTGCTGGGAATTGAACTCAGGACCTCTGGTAGAGCAGCCAGTGCTCTTAACTTCTGAGCCATCTCTCCAGCCCCCAATTCTCTATTTCTTTATTCAGTTACCCAGTATTTGGCTAATTTACTTAGTGCTTCACCATGGGCATTTAGATTATTTCCTGTATTTGCTACAACAGAAGGTCCTGCCTTGTGTGTTTTCTTTTTTAAAACATGGGACAAATTCCTACATAAATTGTGGCTAAAGTTTAGATATTATAATTATATATAAATTATATTATATATTTATTATATATTTATATATTATTATATTTAGATGTTATAAATTATATATTAATTTTGCTAAACATTGCCAAATTTATGTAAGGGTTATACACCATGTTGTAGCCCCTCCAGCAGTGTATAAAAGGGTCTTTGCCCTGTATCAAGAGGTATCTCACTACAAGCCATTTCAATTTGTATTTCTTCTAAGAAGAGCAAGGCCAAACACTGTGTTTTATATTTTACAAATTTGAGAGTATTTATATTTGTCTAATATAAATTATTTTTTTCTAGCTTCTCCTCTTCTATAGGGTTGTTGGTTTTGTTCTTTTACTTTTAGAAGTCCTTTAGTGTTGGGGAAAATAAATAGCTCTATCTCTATATAGGCTACAGATATTTTCCCTGTTATTTCTTCTACTTTGTGCACCAAGATTATATGTGGAATATATGTGTTACAGGTGAATTTATCTGCCTTTTCTTACTCCAGTGTTACAGAATAACTTGCCTTCCCCCTTGCTTTCTGTACTGGCTGGGTCAAACTAGAATCAGCAGAGAGGAAGGAGCCTCAGCTGAGGAATGCCTCCATGGGGTCCAGCTGTAAGGCATTTTCTCAACTAGTGATCAATGGGGGAGGGCCCAGCCTATTGGGTGTGTGGGTGCCAGCCCTAGGCTAGTGGTCCTGGGTTCTGTAAGAAAGCAGACTGAACAAGCCATGAGGAGGAAGCCAGGAAGCAGCATCCTTCCATAGCTTCTTCATCAGCTCCAGCCTCCAGGTTCCTGCCCTGTTTGAGTTCCTGTCCTGACTTCCCTTTGTTGGTGAACAGCAATGTAAAAGTATAAGCAGAATAAAAATAAACTTTTCCTGTCCAACTTGCTTTTGAATCCCTAAGACTTTTTATTTTATATTATTTTATCTTATTTTTTTTGAGATGGTCTCACTGTATAGCTCTTGCTGTACTGAACTCACTATGTAGACCAGGCTGGCCTTGAATTCACAGAGATCTGCCTGCCTCTGCCTTCCAAGTGCTGGAATTAAAGACGTGCCACCATGTCTGGCCTCCGCCCATGCTTTCCTTGAGTACTTATTCGTTTCATTTTTAGATGAGTAGGTTTGTAATCCATTTAGAATTTATTCCACTGTGTGGTATAGGAATGGTTTCAAGCCTTCTGACCTCCGAGTTATCCAGGTAGCTGGCTGAGAATGTGGTTTAGACACTAGCAGGGTTTCTGATGAGTGCAGTGACATCAGGTTCAGGACATCAGGGACACAGTCATTGAATCTAACTGCGGGAGAACACAGGGGCAGGCTCATTTTAACCCATGGTGTCATGGTTCCTTTCACCTAGCTCAATTAATTTTTGTTTGTTTGTAAACAAATTAACCAGCGAATGAAAAACAATCTCTTACTACACATGATTAAAGTGGTCACCAATATATGGCACCATCTAGCATCCATTCATCCTTTTGATAAAGCAGTACCCCAAATTTCCTTTAAGAACCCGCCTGGCTGGGTACTCAGCCCTTATGTTTGGGTGGGATAAGACAGCCCTGTGTGTTGTTATCCAACTGGTCAAGTCACAGTTAATTTTTAGGGTCATGAGTTCAGGATGAACCTTGTGCTTCAATTGCAACCAATGGGACTTGATGGCAGGGATGCTCGGGTGGCCTCAGGAGTCCCCACAGGGAGGTCGAGTCTTTGGGATGCATGAACACCCAGGCTGTACCAGAACGCAGCCTCTCCCTACTACTGCTCACCCATATGACCTAATATTTGGTTTCTGTTTTTAGTCACCTGCAGCTAAGAAAGTCCTTCTGTTTGTTTGTTTGAGGCATGGTCTCCCTGGCTGCCCAAGACAGCTGTAAACCTCCAATTCTCCCTCCTTAGTCTCTGAGTGATGGAGATATGGATGTGCTCCATAGACCTGCTGAAAAAGTACTAAGTTAAACAGTAACCTTTACTAAGCTTGCCTTATACTATAGTTTTTTTATTTAGTTTTTAAAATTATCTTTGAGAATTTCATACAATATATTCTGATTATATTCAAGCCCCTTCCTTAACTGGTCCCAGACATTTTCCTGCTTCCTGACCTACCCAACTTCATGTTATCACTCTTTCTCCCTCCTTCCTTCTCTCTCTTTAAAAACAAAGAACCAAACCAAACCACAGTGTCCATTTTGTGTTGGGCAACTACTCCTGGGCATGAGGCCTGCCTGGAGTGTTAGCATGCTAAGTGTTCCTTCATTTCCAGTCGCTCAGCAGCCATCAAATGCCACTCAGTTAGAGGCAGGGCTTCTCATCTCTGTCTCCTCTAAAGTCTTGACAGACCCCAGGTCGAGACTGTAATGGGATGTAGTCAGAATCTCACAGTTCTCACACTGGGCTGGCGTCCTTCCCCTTGAAAGATCATGCTTGTAAACCAGCGTGGGTGACACCACTGTTGCTTTGAAGACAAAGCCAAGCAAAAAGAGAGCTCAACTGTAAAGCTGTTCCCTGAAGTTCAATCGGTGGTTCTTAACTCCATTGTCCTGAAGGCCAGGGACTGTAGGTTTGTGTGGTAGCTACCACAGAGTCTGATAATGCCTCACCTGAGCCAGGTGCTCACTCACACATTCAGGCTAGAGTGTGAACCAGAACAAATGTTCTTCTTGTTCACTCTGTCCATACCACAGGCGAGGAATGTGGAGCCAGAGAGAAAAGCTCTCCCTAGAGGTTAAAATCCTGCTCATGTATCCTGTCTCCAGCCTTAGGCTGAACCCAGCAATCAAGCTCTACCCCTTTGAGATGGAGGGAGGTCCAGGGCCTGTTTCATGACTAATCTGCTAAGGTGGGTATCTTTGAGCACATCACCCCAGTCCCCTGAGTCTCAGGTTTTAGACTCCTGTCACTGACACAGGACCAGTTCTCATGAGTATCAGTAGGTCCTGTATGGAAGGGATCCTGATACCCTGATGAGGGGAACATGTAGATTTGAGTTGCAAGGCCATCTCAAAAAGCCTTTTTGGAGGCACTTTGTGAGGAATAGATAATCGGTACATTCAGGGCTCACTACCCATTCTTACCCACAAGGTTTACTTGTGTGTTCTCAGGCTGTGAGGTTTTTCAGACATGGGCTATTTCTCTTGGTGACAGGTTGAAGTCATCCTAATAGGCTCAGTCTGGGGCCAATGTCACACCTTAGTTTAATGGCATCTAATCCACTGGCCTCAGCCCACCCTCAGGGTCCTTCTGAGATTCACTAAGGATGCCCTATCAATGCTGAGTGGCTGGCCATCTAAGGTCTCTGGCCAGGCCACTTTAAGAGAGTCTTGTGGTGTTCCAACTGGTGGGGGCGCTGAAGGCTAGGTTTTTTAGAACTTTCTTTAGAAGCAGTGAGTCAGGTATTCCGCACAGAGTGGGGTGCTTCAGCAAGATTTACATGACTAATTCTCTTGGGAAGCAAGGGGAGGCAATAGACACTTTGTCTGTTTTGATGGGCCACGAGTATCCTTCCGGGCATTGTGTTCCCAGCATGCCCCGGTCATGAACACAGAGACCAGAATTCCTTTGAAGTAATACATCAACACCCTATACTTCCTCCAGCATTCTAAGGAAGCTCCCCAGTAACCGTGCAGTCAGGAATCTCCTAGACTCCTGCCGTACACCTCCTATGTCTGTTTGCTGCAGGAATGGATGGCCCTTCAGGTTTGATGTGGGCTTGGGAGGCCTTGGCCACAGCCCTATCATGAACAACATAGAATTTTTGATAGTCCGCTGACATAGATGCCCTTGTCATTACCTTCTCCTCACCAATATACAGGAAACAGATACCCAGAGGAGACCAATAACTCACCCTAGACGTTTCAGCAGACCACAGCAGAGCTGGGTTTCCCTCTGCCTAACCAGAGGCTGGAGTTTGGTGATGCTGTCTATGCTCTTACACTGAGCCTGGTGGGAAAGGATGAAATAGCTATGCATTTGATTATCTTAAAAAAAGAAAACAACTTTCTTCTTTTAGAGGAGAAATTGAATTCACGGAGTCTTAATACAATACAAAGAATCTTTCTGTTCTGCACATTTGTCTTCCCTAGCTGTCCATGGCTTTCATCCCTATACTTCATGGCAGTGTTTGTGAACATGCATTAATCCATTATTATCAACTGGCCCACACTTTTATGTCAGTTACCTTCCCCTCCTCTCTTCCATTCCAGCATCCACCCAGGTACTATGTCACATTCAGTCATTGTGCCTCTTTAGACCGCCCTTGGTTGTGACAGTTTCCTAGACATTCCTTGACAGTGTTGAGGAATATTGGCATGAGATTCATACTTTAGATTTTGGGAAAAGGTGCAGACAGGAAGTACCACTCTGCTCTCATCTTCTTTAAGGGCACATAGGGTGTACCTCACTTATGACTGAGGATGTTGATCGCCTGCTTGAGGTGATGCTTGTCAGGTCTCTTCTTTATAAAGTTACTTGTCAGCCTGGTGTGGTGACACACCCCTTTAATCCCAGCACCCAGGAGGCAGGTGGGTAAATCTCTGTGAGTTCAAGGCCAACCTGGTCTATAAAGCAAGTTCTCTGCCAAAAAAAAAAAAAAAAAAAATCCCTAAAACAAAACAAAACAAGGTGAGGTGGTCCACACCAGTAGGATTTGCTAAAGGAGGTAGAAGCAGAATTATAACAAGTTTAAAAAACAAAGCAAAACAAAATAAAGTCATTTGTCCATGCTGTACTCAGGAATTGTTTTGAACATTAAGAAAAATGATTTAAAATTTTCCCATAGCCAGAAAAGGAGAGGCATGGCAGAATAGGGTGGTGGCTAGTATCCTGGCATCAGAAACACATTTGTATTTGACCAGGAAAAGCTGGTGGCTTTGGTGGTACTGTTCAGGGTTCTGATGGCAGCAGCCAGAAACCATGGCTGCTGGCTGGTTGTGACCTACAGGTTATGGTTTATTGATCTGATAATAGATGAACCAAATGTAAATTGCATGACATGCCTTCCCAGACTCCATACTCCAGAGCAGAGCTTGACTCTACTCCAGGAACCCAGGCTTGGAGGATGGCAAGGTAAGCTGTGTGGCCCAGGTTTATGAATAAAGTTTTATTGACAGTTTTGTGGAATGTTGGCATCACAGCCCCTTCATTGTTCTGCTCTTCACAGTCTCTCTCTGTGGACCAGCCTCCCTGTATGAGGGCTCCTGAGGCCGTAGTTTTTTCAATTCTTGTCTCCTGGTTTTCTTCCTTTCTCATGAACTCTTGTTCTAGGTGGATTAGCCAGGACCATAGGGAGCCCCTTAGTGAGCTCTGGAGGGAGTTGAGAGGCCACATCATGAATTCTGTGTATCTGGTCGCCTGGATGGCCAGGTGAGGGGTGAGGGGTATTGAGGGAGAGTGGGAGGTCTGGAGATTCTGTGGGAAGATCATGGAGGAATTTTATGTCACAGGCAGTAATCTGGGAAACCTCTTATTCCTAGGGTGCCTCAGAGTTGAGAAACATTGAGAAAGAAAGCTCTTGTGTAAATACAGGAGATGCTGTTGGCATGTATGAGCTGCCTATGTGCACACACTTATGGCCAGCACTTGTACATATTCAGAGGTTGTGGGGGTTGACCAATGGTCTATATATTTGGCAATATCACATGATATAGGGACCCAGGCTGAAACCTCTGGTCAAGTCCCTACCACTGTGATCCAAGCAGGTGCTTGGGGCCCAGGTCTTTAACCTCTGGAACACACATTTTCCTCTTTAAAACTTTTTTTTAGATTATTTATTTTATTGTTTTATGTGTATGAGGGTTTTTACCTACCTGTATATACATGCATCATATGTGTGCTTTCTGCTTGCAGAGGTAAGTAAGAAGTGGCATTGGCTCCATGGGAACTGGAGTCACAGATAGTTGTGAGCTACATTGTAGGTAAGTAGGATTTGAACCTGGGTCCTCTACAAGAGCAACAAGTGCTCTTAACCACCGAGGCTTCTCTCCAACCCCACTTTCCTCATCTAGAGTGAAGTGAGAAGGTTAATATCTATCCTGACAAGCGAGTGCCCTTTGCCCAGCACTTCCCATGTGTCAGTACTGCTCACTTTCCCTGCAGGTTCTATCCTCATCACTCACAGACCCCATATTTGCTGATTTGTCTACTTAACAAAAATGTCTGTATAAGGCTCAGATCAACTCACAGTGCTCCCATGGTCATTCTTGAACATGCGTAGAGTAGAGAGAGCCAAAGCTTGAGACCTGGGTGTCCCAGCTGAGCCTGGACCAGGCAATACCCTCCTTCTTAGATCTACTTAATTTAAACAAGGCTCTTCTTGAAAATATCTTTTGCAAGGACTCATTTCTTTTTGTTGTTGCTATCTTGATGTTTAAATTGGTTTTAAGTACAGTGGTAGGGTGTACAGAACGGTTATGATGTGGCAGATTTGCCTTGTTCAGACATGACCTGTGGCACCATCTGCTGTGAGTTCAAGATCAGTAGTCGATAACATGTACCAAGTCTAGTGTCCTTAAACAGAAGCACTTAAGACAAGCTCTTGTATTGATCAGTTGATGAAGATGTGAGTAGAGGCTTGGGGGATGATAACCTTGTGTTTCTCCTGAAACAGTGGCTCCATATTAACTAATAAGGGTCACAGCAATTCTGGAACATAATCACTGTGAATACTGAGAATCAACTGTAGTAACTTATTTCATCAACACAACTGTAGTGACTCCACAGTTTGTTCCTAGTGTTGTCTGTGTTTCACTGATGTGGCCACTGAGCTGCAGAAGTTCAGAAGCAGCCCGGAGTTGCACATCTCTTGTTTGATATACATACATGCTCAGAGATGTCCGCTCAGGAGCTACATGGAGGGGGACTGGCTTGACCTTTCTGGTAGAACTGAAGCTCAGATTATAAGCTACTTTGGAACTCACCAAGGGCAGGGTCAGGAGAGGTGATGCTAACAGCATCTGTCAACTGTAGTTTAGATCCCTGCCAATCACTACAGAGCCTCTGTATCATGGCACCATAGTTTGGTGCCTCTTCTGGCATTGATATCTACAGCCTAACTGCTAAGGTTTCAATGTCATTTGCCACCTAATGGTTGCATGTCTGTGTAGTGAGTGACAGTAAGATAGAACCTGAAGAGATGGAAGCCTTGTAGAAGGTGGTGAGTCAAGGCAGGCCAGCACTTAGGTGAAGCTAGACCAGCTCTTATGGGACCCTAGTTAGTTCCTATGAGATGGTTCAGACAGGACCTTCCCTGGTTTCTCTGTCTTCCTCCATTTCCACCTGGCCTCTTTCATTTTTTGAGGCAGGCTCTTATATTGGCTAACCTGGAACTTACTAGTTAGCTCAGGTTGGCCTCACATCCTGTTGTGACCTAAATGCCAGGGTGACATGCATGAGCTGTCACACCTAGCCTGGCTTCTCATCTCTTCATGTGATACCTCTCCTGCCTGTGATGAGCCATGGTGAGACCCAGCGGAGGGTGATCTCAGCAGAGGCAGAGAAGTGCATCCACCACCTCTTAGACCTCTAACTTCCAGACCTGTGACCCCCAATAACCTCTTTTTTTTTGGGGAGGACCCAGCTGAAGGCATTTGATGTGTAAGTGGAGAATGGATAACCCGAATCCGAAGAAGTGAAGGGTGGTGAGCCTTCTCAGCTGGCCAGTTGTTAGCACAAGGTTAGTTTAAGGGTGGAAGTGATAACTGGAAGATGGGGAAGTCAGATGGGTGTGACAATGTCATTAAGAAAGAAGATCAACAGACAGCCAAGATCCACTGTGGTCATCAGTCCTCAAAACGTCATGGGAGGAGTCAGGCAGGGCCTTATGAATATGATGACATAAAAATTATTTCTTTATAGATTAAAGCTCTTCCCACCCTGCCTCAAGACCTGAGTTCAGTCCCTGGAATCTACATGGTGGAAACAGAGAAGTGACCCTATGGGTTTCCCTCCGACTTCCATATGCATGTATCCAGCAGCCCAATCCTGGTGACAGAATAAATAAATGTAAAAATACTTTTCTTTCTGTGCGCTCATTCCTCCATATAACCCTCTTTCCCTTGCTTGCTCTCTTCCTGATCCTAGCTGCCAGGAGCTTGAGGCAGGGGGATTGCTCAGGCCTAGGACATTGAAGGCCAGCATGGGCAACAGACATGCACAAGGCCCTGGGTCCCATCACAGAATGGCAAGAGCCAAGGAAAGAAGAGAAAAATCTCCAGTGGAATTTGGCTCATCACATCAAAATACAACCATGGTTCCCAACTCACCCTTCTAACCTGGCCTAATACCATCATCTCTTGCCTTAAGCCGGTCCGACTTCCTGGCTGTAACAGACTACCTGACAGAGGTAACTTAAAGGAGTGTAGATTCATTCTGGCTCATGGTTTCAGTCTATGGGCTGTTTTGATCCCAAGGTTAGGTGGAGTGTCATGGTCTCAGGAGCTCGCAGAAGAAGAATCTGCTTATGGTGATGAGCAGCAGAGGAGATGCCTTCGCACTAACAGACAAAACAGGCTTTCTCTCTCCTCATTGTTCATTCTGTCTGGATCTCCAGCCTATGGGATGGTGATACCCCACATTTAGGCATACCTTCTATGCTTAATTTTCTTTCCAGATGTCTTCAGAGACCCATCCAGAAGTGTGACTCACTTGTCCCCTACTCTATTGCTATGAAGAGACACCATGACCAAGGCAACTTATAAAAGGAAGTGCTTAATTGGGGCCTTGCTTACAGTTTCAGGTCATAGCATCATGGCGAGAAGCAAGGCAGAAGGTAGGAAAGTAGGCTTGGCGAGGTGCAGTAGTTGAGTGTTTACATTTTATCTACAAGATGGAGAGAGAGAGAGAGAGAGAGAGAGAGAGAGAGAGAGAGAGAGAGAGAGAGAGAGAGGAGAGAGAATGGGCCAGAGTCCCAAAAATGGCTGTGATTATGCACAAGATGAAGCCAACCTAAGCTCCAGCATAGATGGGGAGGGGTTCACAAAGTTACACCCCAAGCTGAGGAGTTATTGGTAAGTTATGGCTGCTGAAGTAAGGAGGGTTCATTTCCTGAGGGATGTAGCCCCTGAGAGGCTACCCATGCTCCAGTAGTCAGCCTCAGACCTGTGCACAGACAAACAGTACTGCGGGAACTCAATGGGCCTAAAAACCAAGGACAGAAAATTGGGAGAAATTGAAGGAGAGGGTTTATTTATGATAGAATCACATTATATGCATGCATAAAATTCTCAGCCAAAAGAGAGAAACAACAAAGACATCCAAACAATTCATCATATATCATTTTTCCATAGCCAGGAGTTTTACATTAGAAAAAATGTATATTGTGAAGAATACTAACAAAATGGACATCCGGGTATACACTACCCCATTCAAGAACTAGAACATTGTTAGTCTGGCTGCGTCTGCTTGGGTATCTTCTTTCTCCTTCCTTGTGGCTGCATCTTCCAGTGAGGTGTCCGCTATCCTGATTTCACATTTATTATTATTATTCCTTGGTGTTAAGAACATAGCTTCAATACTCATGTTTACACCCACAGCTTTATTTATCATTTCCTTGCCTTGGTTTTGAGCTTTGTGGAAACAGTGCCCTATTTTATGCATTTATTTTTGTATAAACAATACTGCTGTGTGTATTCTCCATCAGTCTCCAGGTGCCTGTATTTGGTCTAGGAAGGAGTGAAATGGATAAGGTCAAGGCAAACAACTCACAGGTTTCAATTGGGCTCAAAGTTACTGTGAAAATGTATAGGTCCTGCGGCAGATGATATTGATGTATTCTCTCATGAAACCTCGGTGATGTAGACAAATGGCAGGTAACCCCCCTGACGCAATGTACCTCTCATTTTTCTGAGGACCCAAGAAGCTCTGCCTCTTGTTTTTACAGATTAAGAAATGTTTATTTCATTTAATTTTCTTTTTTATGAAGAAATATATATATATTTTTTACTTTTGGGTATTTTCAGTTGGGTTATTTTCTTAATGATCTGTGGAAGTTGCTTATATAATTGGAATATCAGGTCTCAGTTGGTTAATAATTTTACAAATATCTTTTTCTTGTTGGTGTGACACTGTTTGATTTATATGACCTTCCCTCTCTTCCTTCCTCCCCCCTCTCTCTTTCCTTCTTGGGTCTTGTTTTGTAGCATAGGCTGTCCTTGAACTTGAGTTCCTTGGGCTTCAGCCTCCTGCATGTTGGTGACATGCTGGATTTGGTGGTGTATGTGTGTGTATTTGTGCATATATGCCACATCATTCACATAAAAATTAGAGGACATCTTTGTGGATTTGACTCTCTTTAGTGTCTGGAGCTGGTCTTTTGTTCCCTTCACTACTGTATGACCCTGTGATGCCCTGTTGATGTCTCTGTGTGTCATGTGCATCAAATCATAACAGCTCATGATTCACATCAGGAGAAGCTGCCCGTGTGTACCTGCCAGGAGAGGCAATCAACTCTGAGACAGAGGATAGCAGCCAGGGTGGAATTGGGGCTTCCTAACAAGGGGTGTGGAGTGACTTCGAAGCTCCTGTTCTGCCAGGATCTTGGCTTGGGAGACTTGAATTATTAATAAAAATTCTAGGAAGCTCAGTGGATTTCTCAGGAAACTTCATCCAATTAAGAGAAAATAAATTCCAAGTGTGCTTTTAAGTGCCATTAGGACTTTTTTTTCACTGTGAAAAAACTTCATATTGATGCACAATATTCATACAGAAAGTACTTAGATTACAAGCTCAATACTCATCCTCGCACATTGTCCCCAGCATCCAGGTTAAGAGACAACACTACAGCCCCTCAGAGATGCTCTTGTGCTCCCTGCTGGCTGCCAGTCCAGGGTCCACTGTCCTGACTTCTACCTCCAGAGGTAAAGTCCTTGCCAGTGCTATGGTCTGTGTATGTGGGCGATACTTTCTTGGGTGTCTTCTTCCCCTCAGGTTTACATTTGTGAGGTTCACTCATACCACTGTGACTTCAGAGCATTTTCACAGCTGCCTGACAATCCAGTCTGAATGTCAGAAGACTCATGCCTCATCCTGGAGGATTCATTCCGAGATGCCATAGGCTGCTTGGAACCAGGGAGCATACTTGGCTTTAGCAATCCTGTGTTGTCAGCTTGCTGGGCCTGTACATGCCTGTATTCCCAGCAATAGGAAAGCTGAGGCAGGAGGATTGTGTTTTAGAGGTCATCTTTGGCTGTCTCATGAATACCAGGATACCCAGGGTTACATAGAAAAATTTCATTTTAAAAAACGTTGAAATAAATAAGTAGATAGATACATAAATAATAAAATACTTCTATTTTCTATATACACATATCTATGATAAAATTTAACTTATAAGGCACAGAAGGAAACTAACAACAATAAACAGTAACAAAATTGAGGAATTGTAACAATGTAATGAACTTCTTTAAAGCTTATGAACTTAATTGTTTCTAGAACTTTCTATTAAAGTCACAATTACAGTTCACTGCAGGAAAGTAAACAGGATAAAGAGTGATGACTAACTACATCACCACTTGTTGTCTGCTCTACTTTTGAAGAACACCCAGATGGAGAACCCCTCTTTCCAAGTTCATCTCCCAGCATCCATGTTGAGCAGCTCACAACTGCCCCCCACCGTTAAAAAATAATAATTCTGGGGCTAGAGAGATGGCTCACCAGTAAAGAGCATTTGCTGTTCTTCCATGGGACCTAAGTTTGATCCCTGGCACCAATTTCGGGCAGCTCACAGGATCTGTAACTTCAGCTCCAGGAGTCTGAAGCTTCCGGCCTCTTAAAGGCACCTGCAACCATGTGGATATACCCACATGCACACACATACTCAAACATACAATTAAACCAGTTGTTCGCTTAGAATGAGCTATTAATAGCTAATTTTCTCTCTAGGGAAGTTAGAATCAGCTTAGGCCAAGAGTGAACTTGTTCCGTCTGTTACAATTCATATGTAGGGTGGTTGGGGCTATAGCTCAATGGTGGACTGTTAGTCTAACATACTCTTGTGAGTACAGACACACACACACACACACACACACAAATAGACAAACTTTTTAAAAAGCAAATGTTGTGTGAGGGTAGTACCTTTGGAGTGCCCTCCTCCCTCACTCTTCTGGGACAGGGTCTCTTGCTGAGTCTGGAGCTGGCAGCCAGCAGGCCTCAGGGACTCTCCTGGTTCCATCTCTCACAGACATGACCATGCCCAACTTTTTAGGTGGGTCCTGGGAATGGAAGGCAGATTCTCATGCATGTGTACTAATTGCTGTTACCACTGAGCCATCTTGCCAGGCCTCCCAAGTCAATAGTTCAAAGTTATCAGACACAACTACAAACATATGGTGCCACATTTCCTTGGCGATTACAAGGAAATTTAAGGAAATGACAGTTGTCTACCACATAGAGACAGAGTACAAAGCTTCCAGAAGCTTCTGGTTTTCTTCAAAATTTTATTAGTGTGTGTGTGTGTGTGTGTGTGTGTGTGTGTGTGTGTGTGTCTAGAGGACAACTCTGAGAAGTTGGTTCTCTCCTTGTACTTTTTTTAAAATTTAACTTTATTTTATGTGCACTGGTGCTTTGCCATGGGTGATGGGTCTGCAACTCGAGTTACTGACAGTTGTGAGTTGCCATGTGGGGGCTGGGAGTTGAATCTGGGTTTCTGAAAGAATAGTCAGTGTTCTTAACCACTGAGCCATCTCTCCAGTGCCCCCTCTCCTTGTACTTTATGTGAGTTCCAAGGACTGAACTCAGGTCACTGGGTTTATGCAGCAAGTACTCTCCCTGATAAAGCATCTAACTGTTCCTTTCCTTTTACAATTTCTTTAAAATTAAGAAATGATTTTAGCTTAGGCATTGGACAGGAGAAACCAGAGAACAGTACCCTGGAGTGTGACTCTGGCTTCTCTGGAGATTGCTTAGTGCTTACTTGTGACATGGCTGATATCCTTCTCTTGATGGCACCCAGCTTCTTTCATGTCCTGTTCTATCAGAAGCATTTCCCAGCTTTTTAAGAACTGTTCCATATCATTGTTTTTCATGGCTATGTGAAAATCTATCCTGACTGGATGCCATATGACCTTTAACCTCCCAAACCAGGACAATCAGAATGCTTATATTTTCTTTTGACAGCTAGAAACAATGTGGGCTGCCTATCTTGCAGGTAGATCTCAGTCCTAATTGTAAAGGATTTCCTCAAGATAGGTTCCTGGAAGTGGAATTGACTGGTGAATTATATGTTGTCAAATTGCTTTATACAAAGGATCCTTTTAAAGTGTCTATCTGTGATGCTAGCTGTGGAATCCTGGGCCTCATTTATGCTAAACTTTACCACTATGCAACATCTCCAGCCCACAGTTCTATTTTATAACACTCTTTCCAGCTTTAAGAGCTGAGTTCACTACTAGAGGAGAAAAATAATCATGAATATCACCCAGCTATGAACTCTTCATATTGTTTAGTATATAGTATTTTCATCCTATTATTTGGTTTTCAGTATCAGAAAAATTCTCTTATGGATTATTTTTAGCTATTTAGTTATTTTAGAAGATCAAATGTATGGAAGTTTTTTTATTTGTTTATTTTTAGATCAGGTGTCCCTATGTTGTCCAGGCTGGCTTAGAACTTACATCTTCAAGCCGTAGCCTCTGTAGTTCTTGGATTACAGGCATGCACACAATACCCAACTGCTGGAATAGTTTCATGTTCATTTATGATGATGATGATGATGATCATGATGACGTCATCTTATAAAAAGTTAGGTTTCACAATGGCATATTTTTTTTTCTTTTTTTCTTTCTTTCTTTATTTATTTAATTATTTGCCTTGGTGTTTGCCTGGAACTGGAACTATAGACAGTTGTTAGCTGCCATGTGGGTGCTGGGAATCGAACCTGGGTCCTCTGGAAGAGCAGACGGTGCTCTTAACCGCTGAGCCATCTCTCCAGCCCCATATTTTTTTTCTTAAAAAGATTTTTATTTATTTATTATGTATTCAGTATATATAAGAGGGTACCAGATATTATCAGAGATGGTTATGAACCACCATGTGGTTGCTGGGAATTGAACTCAGGACCACAGGAAGAACAGTCAGTGCTCTTAACCTCTGAGCCATCTCTCCAGCCCCTCATTATGGCATTTTCAAACACAAGATATTGTTGTTTCTCTCCCTAGATTCTTCCCCACCCCTCTCTCTGCTCTGTGGTCTCACTCCCAGCCTCCCACACGACCTTTTGTCTTCCTCCTCTTCGCCACCTCTTCTTCTTCTTCAAGGTCTCCAATCTAGTTTCATAACCTGTACCAGTGATTCTCAGCCTTCCTAATGCTGTGACCTTTTAATACGGTTCCTTATGCTGTGGTGACATCTAAAGTTATTTTCATTGCTACTTCATAGCTGTAATTTTGCCACTGTGTGAATTGTAATGAAAAAATCTGTGTTTTCCAATGGTCTTAGGCAACCCCAATGAAAGGTCATTCGACCCCCAAAGGGGTCACAACCCATGGGTTGAGAACCACTGCTGTATACCCATGCTCAAATCCCTTACACAGAAATACACCAACATTAAAAACTAGAATCCACATATGTGGGAGAACATGTGATATTTTCTTTCTGAGACTGGATCATTTCACTTAGTATGGTGTGGTGATGTATTATATATTTAATAAAAATAGTCTGGCATATCAGAGCCAAGCCCTGAAGGTCAGGGAGTGGTGACCCAGGCCTTTAATCCCAGCACTGGGAGGTAGAGATCCTCTGGATCTCTGTGAATTCAAGGCTGAACACAGGCAGGCAGTGGTGGCCCACACTTTTAATCCCAGCACTAGGAAAGTTGGAGCAGGAATGAGATACTGGGCAGAGAAAGCAAGATAAAGTGAGAGGAGGCAGGAGTTCTTTTTGCTTGTGCTCCCTTTCTGCTGAGGACTGAGAGGCAGTCAGTCTGAGGATTCCTGCAGACGGAACCTACCCTCTGGCTTGAGGAGTTTGTTGGGTGAGAATTGAATGTGGCTTGTTCTTCTGTCTCTCTAATATTTCAGCTTTCCCCCAATATTTGGCTTCGAGTTTTTAAAGTATAATACCAAACAGAATTTGTGCAGTAGTATGTTTTCCAAATCCATACATTTCTTTGTAAATTTCATCTTTCTTTTTTGAAAAAGATTTAAAAGAGATTTTTGTATATGACTGCTTGTCTGCATGTATGTATCTGTACATCAGGCATGCCTGGTATCTCTGGAAGCCAGAAGAGCTGGAGTGTCAGGTGGCTGTGGGTGCTGGGAACAGAACTGAGGTCCTCTGTGATAGTGTATGCTCTTAACTACCGAGCCATCTCTCCAGCCTCCATTTTCATTTTCTAAACAACTGACTGACATTCTATGTGTATTTTTGTCACCTTTTCACTATCTCTTCATCTGCTGATGGACTAGACTTTGTTTCCATTTCCTGGTTCCATTTCCTGGCTGTTGGGGATAATGTAGCAAGGAACACAGATAATTAAGGATCTGGGCAGGATGTATAATCTGAGGGTGCGTGCCCAGGAGGAGTATAGCTGGGTAATATAGTGGTTTTATTTTTAGTTTTTGTTGTTTTATTTTTTTGAGGATCCACCATAGTCATTTATTGGCTATGCTAGGTCACACTCCCACCTAAGTGGACAAAGGTTTTATTTCCTCACAGCTTTACCAGTGTTTGCTTTTATTATTATTATTATTATTATTATTATTATTATTTATTTTTAGTTCATGTGCATTGGTATTTTTGCCTGTATGTATGTCTGTATGGGGTTGTTGGATCCCATGGAACTGGAGTTACAGACAGTTGTGAGCTGCAAGTAGGTGCTGAGAATTGAACCCTGGTCCTCTGGAAGAGCATCCAGTGATTTTAACCACTGAGCCATCTCTCCAGCCTGTTTGTTTCTTGCTGACAGCCATTAGGACTGAAGTGAGATACAATCTCAAAGTGGCTTTAATTGCTCCTCTTTGATGACAGAGGATGCAGAACATTGAAAACAAATGTTTTTAGATCTTTATGTTTCTTCTTTTGAGACCTGTATCTCCAGCCCATTTCTTGATGGGTAGTTTCATGTTCTTGGTGTTAACTTGGGCAATTCCTTTCATGGTCTAGGTGTCAGCCCAGTGGGCAATGTAGCTGGTACCATTTTCTCCTAGGCTGTGGGCTGTCAATTTACTCTGCTGACAGTTTCCTTTGCCATACAGAGACTTACATTTCTTGTAGTCTTATTGGTTGTTTTTGGGACTGTTTGTTGTGCTATGGCAGTCCTGTTAGTACACTCTTGCCTGTATCTATAACTTCAAGTGCATTCCTTATGTTTTTTTCTCCAGCAATTTTAGTGTTTTAAGTTTTAAACTAAGGTCTTTGATGCCTTTGGCACTGATTTTCATTTGGGATGGGAGCTGTGAATTGGAGTGCACTCTTCTTCCATGGGTGAGCATCAAGTTTTCTCCAACTCATTTTTTTTTTAATTATTTTTCCCTAGTGTATTTTTGATGCCTTTGTCAGAAATTAAGTGCCCATAGCTTTGTGGGCTTATTTCTGGGCCCTTAGCCCCACTCTACCAGTCTACATGTGTGTTATTGTGCCACTATCATGCTGTCTTTGCTACTATAGCTCTGCAGTGCAATTTGGGGTCTGGTACCTCAATGCCTCCAACGGTGTTCCTTCTGTGAAGATGGCTTTGGCTGTAGATGGTCTTTTGTATTTCCATATGAATGCTTGGATATTTTTCTGTTGGAATTTTTGTGGGAATCACTGAGTCTGTAGATTACTTTTGATGACCGGCTATTTTGTTAGGTGATGGTCTATTTGGCTGGTTTATTGGGTTTTGTTTGCCTGTTTCATCTTCTTGTGCCAGTTTTGGGGTCTGCTAGTTTGCCATGCTTCCTTTCCAGTTCCTCTTTATTTATCCCTTTCATGGGTTGTTTTATGATTTTTGTGTGTTTTTTTCATTTGTCAAGAATTTTTAAGTACTGGTATGATTGCCATGAACTGTTCTAATTTGTGTTTAAATGTCCTCATTTCTCCATCAGTTGGGAGAAACAGTTTCCTGGTACAGCATCCTGGTTTAAAGTTATCTTTTCCTAGAATGTGAAATGCTTTCCTGGGTTTTAAGATTACTGATGAAAAGTCTGAAGTTGTTCAGAAATTCCTGTCTCTGTATGTGAGTCAGTGTTTTCACATTTCAGTGTTTGTTTCCTTACTTTGTATTTTAATCATCTTGAATACCATGTGGGGTGGGTGGGAAGGTCATTCTCTGGTCACCCCCCCATTAAGGTTCTAAATGCCTTCTGTCTTTGAAAGTCATTTTTTTGTGGGTTGTAAATTTTCTGTTATAATTACATTAAATAATTTTCCTTTTGCATTTATCTCAGCATTTATTTATTTTATCTTTTGAATATATTCTAGACTTCTTGAAAATATTGGTCAAAATCCTTCTTATTTTTCTTTATAGATGTCTGAGTATAACGTGACTTAACTCTTCTCTGTCCCTGGAGCTTGCCTTTCTGCACAGTCTTGTCAACAGATGGTGACAAGCACTGATGAGAGATTATTTCTGGAGAGGTTTTCAGTTGATTGATCCCTTTTTTTTTTGTTTGTTTGTTTCCAGTTCTGCTGGTTCCTTTTGTAATTTCCTCATTGAATTTTCTTTGGTGTCTGCCATTGTCTTCCCAGTTTTACTCACCGCTCACTCTGGTGACAGTCTTTCCTGAGGTCAAGGATAGGTTTGCTTAGCTCATTCATTTGCTTATTTGAGATGTGTACATGATCATTAATAATTCTTTTAAAGTAGGACTCAATTCTTTCTCAGACACTTCAGCAATATTGGGATTTTGAACTCCCATTATCAGGGAGTGGGGGATCAGGCATATACTGGGGGCCTCTGCTGTCTTGTAGTCTTGTTTGAGCTTCTGTAGGACTGGGTGTGTCTTTCAGTTTTAACTTTTTCTCCCCTTTCTCATTCTATTTGGTTGTTTGAGTGCTTCTAAAGGAGTGTTTTCACTAAGACATTTGCTTCTTGTGGCTTAGTGGAGAGATGCAAGGGTGTTTGGTCCCCATTAGCTGAGCAGCAGTTCTGGTCTAGCTTAGCTCTGGGAGACCCTTTTGTATTACACTTGTGTCCCTTTAAGACACAGCGACTGGCTATAGGGCACTGTTAGGAGAGGACACGTTTCATGGGGTCTTTGGAAGAAGAAAATTAGTATTTAAGTTGTGAAATGTGTGGAATAATGCTCTTGTACACTTAAAAGGAGAGGCTGTGAATTCATTCTGGGTTAAAGAAAATAAGGGTTGATGGAGGAAGACACCCTGAAAAGTCTCTAATGGGAACAGATGGCTCAGATCATCCAATGTTTCAGAGCACCGCTGTCTACTGCAGTTTCCTGTGAGTTCTGCATCCAGAAGAGCTTCAAGACTGTTGGTTGAGATGATCCAGCTTCACAGACTATTCTACTCAGAACTTGTCCATAATCCTAAATTTTCTTTTGGGTTCCCATAAGATTACCCAGAGCAGGAAGTAGTCTAGAGAACTATGTCTACAGCCCCCTAAAATGCGTCATGGATGTTTGTCTTTGTTTAGAGTGTTAGTTACAAGTTGTTATGAATAATGGTCAGGAAAAAAGCTATACAAAGGAGATTAGATTTGGAGTTCTTGTTTTAAAAAGAAAAAAAGGGGAGTAATGCCCTTGTACATTATAAAAATCTGTTACTAGTATTGGCTTAATAAAATATTTTTTCGCCAGTAGCTAGGCAGGAAGTAGAGGTGGAGTTGACCAGACTAGGAGAATTCTGGGAAGAGGGAAGGCAGGGAAGCAAATGCCAGTCATATTCAGAGGAAGCAAGGTGAGAACAATGGACTGAGCAAAGGTACCAAGCCACGTGGCTAAACATAGAGAAGAATTATGGGTTAATTTAAGTGTAAGAGCTGGACAGTAATATGCTTGAGCTACTGATCCAGGAGTTACTTTAGTATTAAGCCTCCAAGCCACTTGTTTGAGAAGTGGTTGTCAGGTATTTGAGAGTTTCTGGCTGGGACAGAAAGTTACAACTACAGAAATAAAGGGGGAAAGTGGGCACTGTATGAGATGCAAGGTTCAAGTTAGAGGCATACGTAAGGGGTCATGGTGGATCTATTCAGATATCAAACTGTAAGAGCACAACTAATAGGTACAGCAAGGTGAGTGTCAGTCATGCAAATCTACTTTGGCATGCCAGAGTTAAAACACAGTGTTATATTATTGATAGATACATATCATAGATAGTATGCATATGCACACACATCTCTCTCTCTCTCTATATATATATATTTCCATTTTAGAGTTGCCTCTGTTATATCTCACAGATTCTGATGCATCGCATTTTCATTTGAATCTACGCATTTTAACTCTCCCTTTAATTTTTTAAAAAAACTGCCTTGATTTATGACTTTATTCTTCCTTTATTTTTCTTTTTTTAAAGGTTTATTTATTATGTATACAGTATACAGAAGAGGCTACCAGATGTCATCATAGATGGTTGTTAGTCACCATGTGGATGCTGGGAATTGAACTCAGGACCTCTGGAAGAACAGTAAGTGCTCTTAACCTCTGAGTCATCTCTTCAGCCCCACCCCTTTAATTTCTTCAGTGATTACCTCCTGAAAGCTCCATGTATTTGCTGAAAGCTGTGTGTTTATTGAAACTTTTGCAGTTTCTCCTGTTGATAATAATTAGTTTTGTCCTGTTATGACCTGACATGATGCAAGAAATTATTTCATTTTTTTTTGGTTTTAGTTAAGACTTGTTTTATAGACTAAAATGTGGCCAGTTTTGGAGAAAGTTCTATTAGCTGGTGACAGGACTGTGACTGTTGGGTGGAAGACTCTGCAGTTGTCTGTTTTGTCTCTTGAGATACAGAGCAGCTAAACTGAACTTTCTGTTTGGATGACCTATATCCTGGTAGACACACAGTTTTGAAACTACCTATTATTATTTTTTTTTTTAAAAACCTTTATTTATTTATTTGTCTTGGTGTTTGCCTGGAACTGGTAACTGGAACTACAGACAGTTGTGAGCTGCCATGTGGGTGCTGGGAATTGAACTCAGGTCCTCTGGAAGAGCAGTCAGCACTCCTAACCGCTGAGCCATCTCTCCAACCCCACTACCTATTATTATTATAGTGTCTATTTAGCCCTGTATGTCCTATAGTTTTTGTTTGATGCAATGATGTGGATCAATGGTCAGCACATATATTTATAATTGTTATGCTTAATTATGGTGCCCTTTGCCAATATATAGTGGTTATCTTTGAAAAAATATGTATGAGAAATACTGCACGCATGCATACACATGCATTAATCAACCAATCAGCAAATGGGAAAAAAAAGTTGTTGAGAAAGAAAAGTTAAAACAAAGCAAACAAACAAACGAATGCATTGTTTTCCTGGGTCAGCCTTTCGGGCATGGTGGCTGCTGGGCACCTCTGCCACTTTCCCCTTCCGTTGTGCCCAAATTTCCATCAGGGACCAGAGAAGCCCAGAATGCAATAGCAAGGTTTATTGATGTAAATACAAGCCATGACAGGGAACCCAGTCCAGCCCTTGCCATAGCAAGATCAGGAGGGGCTCTCGAGGGGAGCTTAACAGCCACTTTTAAAGGGAAAATCACAGTATGGGGTTACTCTAGTGCAAGTTGTGTGCTGACACTAATCGGAGGAATTTCTCTGGGCCCAGGAATGATGGTGGTGTATTTTGACTAGAGCATTTGGTGGTTGGGTAGCAGGGCCAGGGTGGTATGGATTCTGCAGTCAGAACTTAGGTCATGCTGCCCCTCTGTGAACAGCAGTTTCTAGAAATGGTCTCTGGGAACTGGGTGAGGACTCTTTCTCAGGGCTCTGTCTGCTTTAGTTCAGCATAGTTCTCTAGAATGGGGTTTCTTGAACTAAGTTTACTCTCTTCATGCCCCCATTTTCTTTTTGGTTACTGTCTCAAACATGGGACTCTGGCAATATGCTCATAGAAGTAGTCTATCTGGAAGATAGTCTTGTGCCCACCCTTGCAGGCCCAAACTGATCAAAGGAGCAGCTGGGACCTGACTTGCAAAGCCAAACTCTAGGCTGTATAGACCTTTGGGCCTCCATGAAAAGATTTGTCTCCTGTGTCAGAAGGTTTCCTTTTAACTTAACATGTCAATCTGTTATGGGCTGGGAATAATGGGCGTAGTTTCTCTATATTACTACTTCAAGCTAACACTGGGGCGTTGTTAGGGCCCAAAAAAGGTTGCAAAGCTAGTAAAGGAACTGGGCTCCAGGGCTTCTGTTAGGGGCATAGCTGTCTGACCCAGTAGCCGAGAGACAGGAAACAGCCCACATCGGTAGAACTGGTTCACATGCTTCCTGCAAGTCCAGAGCTCCTATTCAAGTGGAAATATGTTGAGATTGTTAAAACTGAGAACAAAAGTTAGAATTTAAATCTTGGGCCCAGTCTTAGTAATTTGGGAAGGGCAGAAGTCCCCAAACCAGAAGAGAAAAAACAGACAGGTGGGAAAAACTTAGGCTGTACTTACCTGGAATCTTTTTGGCCTCTGTGAGGTGGATCCAAATTCTGATTTTCTGAAGCTTATACAAATTACAAAAAGACATAAGAATTTTAGTTATATTCATGTTACCAATCAGGCTTTATAAAATGACCTTGAAAGCTGGCTATTACCTTGCAGAAGGATCTGATTATATGATTCTGCCAGGATGATAAAGTTATAACTAGCCTAGTGTCAATACTTATAGAGACCTGAGAATGATAAATTATACCTAAGTGCAGACTGAACAACTTCCGAATCTACTAAACTCAACAGAGACCAGTCCATACCCAGTTAGCCATACCCAGGTCTCCACCTAGTTGGAGGAAGAAGTATCCAAACAGCATCAATCTTCAGCTGCCAGGTCTTTAAGGTGGGAGCTTTTCCCCACTGTAGAGGGACATATGGGAGAAGACTGACCTTACTTTGCTTAGGCAAAAGGGTTCAATCAATTCTCCAGTGTCCTACAAATCTAGGCCGGGTTCCTGGCAGCAAGCAGGCATTGTGCTATGGCATCTTGCCCAGGTCAGCATTGCTACAATCCAGAATCTTCTTTAGAGACCTTGGGTCACTGTTAGGATCTGGGAGTCTATGTCTGATATAATGCTATTAAATTAACATTTTAAATGACATATTCTGCAGATCTTTGAAATATGAGGGCTGCCCAGGTATATTTGAATAGAAAAACTTTGTTTCTAGTTACTTGTTGTAAGCTTAACCCTGAAACTTATACAAGAGACTAAATAAATCTCACCCCTATAATTAATCACAAGAATGACTGCTTGTGTTTCCTAATATCCTTGAATGTGTTGATAGCTATCATTGTTTTCATTAGTACACTTCCCAAATATTTCATGGATGTCTTTATTATCACTCTAAATCCTAAAAATATTTGTTCTCAAAACTGTATGCTGAACTTAGATTTAAAATCTATGTCTGTCAAGATAAGCTGTCTTTATAACCTCAGTTATAAACTTGTTTTCAGATAAGTTAAAAAAGTTTCCAGCACATAGAATCTATTGTTACACTCAGCATGGAGTCTCTATGCTGAAATTAGGTCATCTGCCAAAGTTCTTGTCACAGACATGTCCATATCACCATACAGATGTCATAAACATTTTGCAGTGAAGAATCATCAGCAAAAATGATTAAAAGAAAATGGTTAAAAGAAAAACCAAACAGAATTAACCCAATATGGATAAACTTTTTAAACTTATCTTACAGTTTCTTTTTAAATTCAGTATCTGCAGGTATGAGAAACCACAGCAAACAAAATCCACATCACCTCTGGCCTTCTACAATATTCTATATACCTTCAGTCTGTCCCTCTGATTCCTTACTTCAGACATATTTTCTTCTTATCCCTCTATTATCCCAGTCCTCTGCCTTCTCTATCATCCTCTGGACAACATAACAACTTCCAAAGTCTTTTTTGTAGCTCTTCCCAGTATGCATACGCTGTAGCAGCATATGACCAACATGAAGTATCTGAAACTAGCAATAGAATTGTTTTTGTTTTTCTTAACTAATAATAATTTGTAACCAATCCCTTAAAAGATGACAAACCTATTGGATCTGAATGATCACAGCAGCAGTCGCTTTGTCTCAGCAACTGCAGTCAGTGACTGACCAAAAATGCAATCCCAAATGGAGCCATGTCATATGTTTTTAAATTTACTCATGTATAGATTTTTAATTATAACAGATTTTAACCTTATTTAATAATTTCTATCACTGTCATATCAAAAAACATTTGAACTCCTGCTAAGTTCTGCTTCCTGACCATAAGTGCAGTCACAGCAGCTGTGGGTGGTGACCGACTGCTATTGGGAATAGAGATAGCAAAAATATTGAAACCATTCTGTCTCAGCTTTATGTTTTTAACAAAATTAGAAAACACATCAGAACAGCGTAGATAACTTTCTCGAGAAACAGACCAAACTTCTCAACAAGGCAAATAGAACTTTCTGACCAGAAACAGAACCAAATGAGCAGGTAATATGGATACACACATGAGTCTAAACATTAAATACACATTCTGTGGCCACATTTTCCACGCACTCACACATTCATCAATAGGAGTAGCCTGGCTAAAACATCTGCATAGATAAAACCAAACAGGGCAATGATACACATGAAGAGAGCAATGAACGGAGGGAGCGAGGTGACTCCACAACATCCCCAGGGTTCCAGATAAAAAGGGGAGACAAAGATAAAGTGACAACACAACCTGACAGCACTTACACAGGTTTCTGGGACAAAACAAGATAACCCTCCCTCTCCCTTGCCACATACACATTTTTTTTCTTTCTCTGATTCTCTGAACGGCAATCTTGAATGTTTGGAGTTAAGATCTGGGTATCTGAAACAGAGCTTGGAGGCAAAAAAAAAAAAAAAAAAAAGCTTTGACCCAGGGTAGGGGTCCCTCTGCCCTCCCTCTATCCCCGAAGGTTGGGGTGTAGGGGCCGGTTCTTCAGGTGCAGGGGGTCTTGTCCTGGAGGAGTAGAAAAGATCACAAGTACACTGACAAAACACAGACAAACTTTAACAAGTTCCTGGAACAAAGTACAAGGTGGCGTCTACCCCCCCCAAATGGGGGGGGAGATATCCAAATACCAAAGACGAGCCTCTCCTGATCATTCCCTGAGGGAGACTGTCTAACCAAGGTGGACATTTCTGAAGTGTCCCCAAATGGCTGGGAACGTGGGGGGTCCCTTGCCCACAAAGCGGAGCAAAACGTCTCTTGTCCCCACCAGGATCACTGTCCAGGCACATCTGCCCTAGTGAGAGCCTTCGAATTCCAACACTGTAGGCCGACTCAAAACAAAAGTAACAAAACAAAAACACAGAGAGACAAAGACACAGACGAGACAGAGCTCTTACGGTAGATGCCAATGAACCTCTGGACTCTCGGGGGTGCGGTGGGGTCTCTGAGGATCTTAGTGGGACCTCCAAATGTTGTGCCAAAATTCACCAAAGGGACCACCAGGGACCAGAGAAGTCCAGAATGCAACAGCAAGGTTTGTTGATGTAAATGCAAGCCATGGCAGGGAACTCAGTCCAGCTCTTGCCATAGCAAGATCAGGAGGGGCTCCCGAGGGGAGCTTAACAGCCACTTTTAAAGGGAAAATCACAATTTGCGGTTACTGTAGTACAAGGTGGTGTGCTGACAGCTAATCTGGGGAATTTCTCCTTGAATCTGGGCCCAGGAATGATGGTGGTGTATTTTGACTAGAGCATTTGGTGGTCGGGTAGCAGGGCCAGGATGGTATGGATTCTGCAGTTGGAACTTAGGTCATGCTGCCCTTCTGTGAACAGCAGTTTCTAGCAATAGTCTCTGGGAACTGGGCGAGGGACTCTTTCTCAGGGCTCTGTCTGCTTTAGTTCAGCATAGTTCTCTAGAATGGCACTTCTTGAGCTAAGTTTACTCTCTTCACCTTCTTTGTGTCTTCTTGGCTTTGCATGCCCTGGAGAGTGAAGGCTAAGGGGTGTTTGAATTTTTTTCATTTTGTTCCACTTACCAGTTGGCCAGTGAAAGTGGTTTAGGATTGGAGCTGCTTTGAATAGCATCGTTCCCTGCTTACTAGTATATATAATACATATATATATATATATATATTATATAAGGTTATACTGATTGCAGTTTCCTCGGGACCTATTACCTTGACGGACCCTCAGGTCCAAGTTAACATTGAGCTGGGTAGCCTCTCTCTGCCATCCATGAGCTGATGCTGAGGTCCACACTTTTTGTTACTCAAGACTACAGATTCTTTGAAGTCCAGTCTCTGCATACACTGGTACATGTGCACTTGGTCTCTCAGCCTCCTTTGGCTGACTGCCAGAGCCAGCATCCTTAATAGGAGAACAAGCCATACTTTGTTCAATGTCTCTGACTCCAAGTCCATCATATATATTTGTCAATAAGCTTTCCTGGAGGCGTTCTGCCCAGATGACACTGTATTACAAATTAAACACTTCCAGGGACAGTATGACATTACTTACTGAGCTCCAGGTAAAGAAAAAGGTAAGAACTTATTCTCCCAAAGGAGTGAGCTTAGGTGTGACCTATAGACGGCTTCCCATCACAGTACCTCAGTTCAGCATTTCTCTCCAGCCAGCTCTTCTCATACCACCTATCAAGGTTGCCTTTCTGCTGTGTGGTTTTAGAGCAGTCTCGTCCTGTTGCTCAGGTTGGCCTAGGAGGACTATGGAGCCCAGACTGGTCTCAAACTTACAATCCTTTTGAGTAGCTGGGGTTAGAGATGTGAGGTACCATGCCCATCTCAGATTGTCTCTCTGCTCTGTATGTTTCTGTGTCACTTTCTGTCCACCTGTGTCCTGTCCCATCCTTGCGCCCCCCCACCTCTGTTACTCTTCTTCTGTGTTTAGCTACCATGCAGTTATGGGTTCTACATTGACAATGATGTGGCTCTTTGTTGCTATTTGTTCCAAGAACCAAATCTCTTCTACTCTGTCCATTGTTAAAATTCAGAGGGATCTCAGTCAGTTACTTGTTTGAATTCTAAACCATTGGTGCTGCTTGCTTCTAATTTGCCATCATGGCTCCGTTATTTTCTTCTTTTTATTTGTCTATACTTCTGTAGCTGCCAGATAAAAGGACTACCTAATTTGTTCTAGTATGATAAAAACTTAAGAGTTAGAAATTGAGATAAAGAAAAGAAAAATCATGGAAAGCAGAGCGATTAACTGACCTTCTTTCTATTTTCTCCAGAGCCTCCAGCAATGAAATTTTCTCTGAACTCCTCCTGAATCTCTTCCTGTCCTGTCTAGCCTCCCTGCAAAGTCCTCCAAGAACTTTGTGGCTAATCCCAGTCAGCCAATTGCTGACTCCATCATAGATTCAAGGATGCACAGTAGATTGGCTGTATGGACAATTGTTTTACAATGATCACATCAAATTAATCAAAATCATTAACATTTTTTTTCCCCAAGGATTCAAATGTTCCCCTTCTCAAAAAGATCCTTACTCAACATCCTGAATGAAGAGGAGATCTCACTTCTCATCTTTTTCTTTGTGTGGTTCTAGGGATGGAATCTGGGTCCTCATTCATGAAAATCGCATGAGCTAAAACCTGGCTCTCTCTCTCTCTCCTTGGATTCTCTAAGTATAATTTGTGTGGCTCTCTGTGAATAAACTACTTTTCATTTAAGAAAGAGGAGAGGGGCAAATAAGAATAAAGAATGTATGGAATGCCACAGAGGAAACCATCACTTTAGTTGTCTTTAGGAAAAGAAAGAAAGAAAGAAAAAGGGAAAAGACAAAATCAGGAAGAAATCCGTAGTATGGCAGCTTCTAGGTCTGGAGTTGCAGGTGTAGGCTGTAGGGCTCCAGGGCTCCCCCCACCCAGGAGTGCTCAGCATCTGCCCTTGCAGTGTGGGGTCAGAGTGCAAGGCCAGGAGACTGCCAGGCTGTGTCGGGACTTCCTGTCTTCTAGCTGGGAGCCAAGCTGTGCCCATTTGGATGTTATCTTTTACTGAGAGTCCTGCCCCTGGATCTGGATGCAGGTTGTAATTGGGGAAGGTAGGAATGTTTGCAGAATTCCACTCGTATTCTCAAGGAACTGGTGGTCCAATTGGAGATAAGGCATCATCATGTAGGATGTTTATAAAACCCACTTTGTGAGTGTGAGGTCAATCAGCATATGTGTGAGAGTACTTGGTGTACTTTGGGCATGGGTACATCTGCCCCACTCTTTATTTATTAATTCTCCAGTTTCTCACTATTATTGTTTTATGAAGTCATTGCCTGTTCATATTCATTTCCAGCCTTTCCTCTCTGGGTTAACTTTCTTCTTTCTGAAGTACCTGTTTTAGTAGTCCATTCAGAAAGGCTGATGGTGGTAAACTCATCTTTGGATAAAGGAAATTCCCTAACTCTGATGAATTATCTGGGGGGGGGGGGGCGGGAACCAGTTAGTACAGTCCCCTCCCACAACCCTCTGACCTCACTCATCTGGGGCTCATCTCTGTGTCTGGGCTCAGGGTGTTAATGTTTGATTGAGCAGTCCCTGCAAACAACTGACGGGGAGCAGAAGTACCCTAGCTCTGAGGTTGAGCCTTTTCCCTTATTACGACCCCAGATTAAACTTTCCCTCTGTCCCTCCCTTCCACTGTGTAAAAATTCTAGTTGTATTAAAAGAAACTCAAAGCCAGATATTGGGGGGGGGGCTGAAATATCAAAGAGAGGAAGCACCACAGTCAAATCTCACTCAGCTGTCTTCCAGCTTCCTCAGCCTCGCTCCTGGTCGATTTCAGTGCCCGATGTTTTCCTAAGCTTGCTTTAAATACCTTCTTTGCCCAGCTGTGTCTCATCCAGGTTAAGATTAAAGATGTGGAAACTACTCTGTTTGATAGTCAGCCTTGAACTCACAGAAACACAGAAAGATCTCTGTCTCTGGAGTTATGGGATTAAAGGCATAGGTCACCACTCCTGGTTTTTTCCCTGTGCTGGGATTAAAGGTGTGTACCATTGTACTCTTAGAGATCCTCTGGATCCCTATGCTGAGTGAGTTACCACCGCTTTGTTATCTCTGGAACTCTCTGAGATCTAGAACGATCTCCCAAGCAATGGGACTAATGGAGTGCGCTACCTCTGCCTAGTTTGACTGTGGGTTGATCTCTTGATATTGCAGGTTTTATTAAACATGTAACATATCACCACATTCCTCCCTCCCTCCCTTCCTCTCTCTCGGGGTGGGTGTCTTAGTAAACATCTTTTCTTAGTGGTTTTCCTTTCCCCATATCACAGGCCACTTTCCAGCTGCTGTTTCCTGTCCATCCTAGTAATTAATTTTCTGTGCTAAATTGCCGGGGTCTGTAGCTGTAGATGAAAAGACACCACACTGTGTGTAGAACCATGGGATTGGCTCTTGCTGTTTCTTCTTGGATCCTTTCATTCTATGCTCTTTCCTAACACTTTTTTTTTAAGACAAGTTTTCTCTGTATAACAGCTCTGGCTATCCTTAAACTCCCTTTGTGGACTAGGCTGGGCTTGGACTCAGAGATTCACCTCCTCTGCCTCCTGAGCACTGGGATTAAACATGTGGACCACCATCACCGGGCTACACATCTGACAGTTTTTTATTTTCTTGGATTCATTTTCCAGCATCCTTTTCAGACTTTAGTTTAATTTTGCTTTTGTTTTTCATGAGACTGAGTAGTCTCACTATGTAGCAAAAGCTGGTCTTGAACACATGGTCCTTCTACCTCAGCCTCCCAAGGGATGGGAAAAGGCACTTTATACACGTTTCAGGGGAAGCTCTGTGTGTGTGTGTGTGTGTGTGTGTGTGTGTGTGTGTGTGTGTGTGTTTATGTGCTATATTGCTCAGCGTTTTGAAAGGCATCAGATCTCCTGGAACTGGAATTACAGAAGATTGTGAGCCACCACGTGGTTGCTGGGAGTGGAACCAGGTCCTCTGGAAGGGCAACCAGTGTTCTTAACCACTGAGCCATCTCTCCAGTCCCTAGGAGGAAGAATATTCTAACGAGACACCTGAGCTATCAGGTTATTGAGACAATTCCTAAGAAACTGGATTTTCCAAAAAAATCTTAAATTGGGAAAGGGAAAGGAGGAAGCCAGAGGAGGAACTGGGCTCTCAGGAGAAGATTCCACACAGTTCTGATGACTTGGAAGACCACTTTGCAGGAGAGACTGAAGTCTAGACAAAGTAGGTCAGAGATGAGTGGGACCACACCTTGACCAAGACTGTTTGGTTATACATCTCCTGCCTTCTAGTTAAGCCTAATTTCATGTCTGTACCTCAAGTGGATTTAGGGTGGGGTCACAGAACCTCCTTGTTCTGCTTCCCAATGTTGCCACATTGAATAAATCTTCTGCCAGTCTTTACCATGTGCCTCTTTAATTGGTCTGTTGAGGATGGGTGGCCAAGGCTGGCCTGCTAGGCTACACTCTGACCCTAACTAAACTGGTAACAGAAATGTTAAGGGCTAATCCTGCCGTTTTCATTTTCTTTCTTGGCAATGTTGGTCTTCCTACGCTGAGTGGTTATTCTGGCTACTTTTATGTCAGCCTGACACAAACCTACAAGCTGATGTCATCGGAGAGGAGGGAGCCTCCATTAAGAAAATGCCTCCATAAGATGAGGCTGTAGGCAAGCCTGCAGGGCATGTTCTTAGGCAGTGATTGATGGGGGAGGGCCAATCACTAAGTAAGAAAGCTGGTGTTGGCCTGGTGGTCCTGGGTTCTATAAGAAAGCAGGCTGAGCAAGCAACAAGGAGCAAGCCAGTCAGCAGCACCCCTCCATGGCCTCTGCATCAGCTCTGCCTCCTGGGTCCTGCCCTGTTGAGTTCCTGTCCTGGTTTCCTTGCATGGTGAACAGGGATGTGAAAGTGTAAGTTCAATAAACCCTTTCTTCCCCAACTGTTTGGTCATGGTGTTTATCACAGCAATAGAAACCATGATGGAGGTGGCGGAGGGGAGATGAGCATAGTGAGTCTTCAGTCTTAGGGCAGGTGGTGCATGAGAAGCAATGAAGTAGACTACTCCTAAATGCTCTGTTGAAGATTGTCTCTTATGCACAGGCCTTGCGTTCTGTGCCAGCAAAGAGCAGCTGTGCGTGGGGGAGGAAGACAGTCTTGTGTATGTGTGTGTGTGTGTGTGTGTGTGTGTGTGTGTGTGTGTATTAGAGTGAAACCATCATTTCCACTCCCTTTCCAAAGGCGAAGACTTGTGACCAGTCTTCCATCTTCTGTTTTGAGGCAGGGTCTCTCTCTCTCTAATCCTGGAACCTGCTAAGTAGATCAGGCTGGCTTCAAACTCAGAGATATTCCTGCCTCTGCCTCCCAACTGCTGGGTTTAAAGTCATGCATCTTACCATACCCAGCCCAGAACCTTCCTCCTTAACCTATTTATATAACATTGGCCAGGGTCCAAACAGACTGTTGTCATGAGGTCTGGCCTGGATTGTTCATACCTAGGGGATGAGTTGGGGTGGGGGTCTTGGTGCCAGGAAGTGGACACATAGTTCTTCCTCTCAACCCCACTAACTTGCTAAATTGGCTGAAGTAGAGGTGGTTTTTTTTTTTTTTTTTTTTTTTTTTTTTTTTTTTTTTTTTTTTTTTTGCCCTGGAAGTTGGATCCTGAAGCCATGCCGATGTAATCATCTGGTTCTCTCCCGTAGCCTGGATCATGCTGCCACAAGAAACTTACTGTTCCTGGTCCTGGCTCTCTATGGGGGTACTCAGGGAGTCTCAGGGACCAAACTGAAGTGTGATGGTGTTTGGGGAGCAAGGCAGCTTCCCGGAGCCCTCCCATCTGTCTCTTCAGGCCTTATCAGCCTGGAAGTACTTCTGCTACTGCTTCCTGCCATTGTTTCTCGTTGGTAATTAAGAAAAGGCCAGTGCCCTGTTGTGGTAGCTCACGGGCTATTGTGGTGCAGAGGGCTTTATCTCCCTGGCTGTGAGGACTTTGCAGGCCCTGATCTACTTGACAGCAAGACTGCTCAGAGCCTGAGCCTGTCCATCCAGCTGTTGCTGACAACATGGCCTAGGAGCAGAGCAGCCAACAAGCAGCAGCTGAGTTTCCCCAGGGACCTTGGAGATACAGCCCCTATGTGGAAGGGGAAGGTATGATGCTTTTGGAAGGAGACTGGGCTCAGCTGTGGAAGGAGGTACAAGGCTGATCCCAGTCCCTGTGTTGCTGATTGGGTTGCTTCTATGCCTGGACCAGAGGATTTTATTTGGGGGGTGATTCAAAGCTAGCCTGATCTAAATGTTCTTTCTCTTTTCACTGCTGGCTTCTGCTTTTCTTTCTGAAGAGGCTTTCTGGCATTACAGAACTTAGATGAGATTGACAGGCATTTTCCCCCCCTTCTTGGGTACCAGCTGGGAGCCACTGATGCTCCAGGGTGCTGGAATGACAGGGGAGGCAGACACCTGCTTTGTGACCCGGTCTTGGCCATTTCTAGGAACGAAGTGTTCTGTTCCCAGTCATAGATATTGGGTTTACCCCTTTCCATTGGTCTGGATGGGCATTATGTAGGAAGAGTCATCTCCAGTATGCCTCAGGTGGCACCTTCTATTTTCTGTAACTTTCCTCAGAAGAGAGGGGCTGTGGAAGGGGCTCTGAGGGTTGTGGGGGTGCTGTTAGCCAAGATTGAGTCCTGTCTGGTGGGCTGTGGAGTGAGGCACATTGTAGAGAACTTTCCTCAGGTGCAGGGCTGTTAGAGTCTTTTCGCCTTGTCAAGGCCATTCTGCGAACATTGGTTGAGCATGTACTGAGTGCTGATTGTCCTTGTGGGTTCTGGGGATGTTGGTAAGAGAGACAGTCCCTCTTCTGAAGGTGCTCATGGTCCAGGGCAGATGACTATCAAGTAGTCAGTGGTGGTCTCTGACTGATCTCCAAGTCTGGATTCTAATGGTAGCAATGAATGAGCCAGCTCCTTCTCCCCCCTAGTTGGGTGCCAAGCATGGTGGCTGAGTGACATCTCTTTCAGCTGCTGCAGGGTTGTATAGATGTTGGATGCAAGGCTAAGCTGAAAAACAGGACTATAGGGACCAGGAATGCCAGCCTAGCCTGGAGAACAAGGCTGTGGGGAGATGAGATGCCAGGCTAGGCTGGAGAACAGGGCTGTGGGGATGTAGGATGCTAGCTTAGCCCTGAGGACAGGGCTGTGGGGATGTAGCATGCTAGCCTAGCCCTGAGGACAGGGCTGTGGGGATGTAGGATGCTAGCCTAACCTGGAGGACAGGGCTCTGGGGACCAGGGATGTCAGGCTATACTGGAGGATGGAAGAAGAGGGATAGAAGCTCTCCACCCCAGGTGGTCCTGGCACTATTGTCTGGAGAAGGTTCCTAGCCTTGTGGTATGGTCGCTGGGATTGTTGCTTTTAGGCCTGGCACTGCCATGGGAACATTTTGGGGACTAGTTCTCCATGTTCAAGGGAGGCATGGGGGAGACTGAGGACACACACACACACTTTTTATTTTACTTTTTCATTGAGACAGAGTTTCTCTGTGTAGCCATGATTGTCCTGGAATTTGCTTTGTAGGCCAGGCTGGCCTCAAACTCACAGAGATCTACCTGCTTCTGCCACCCAAGTGCTGAGATTAAAGGTGTACCCCACCACTGCCTGGCAAAGATACATATTTTTTTTTTGGCTTAAGAAATTGCCATTTTGCTGGATGCATTGACAATAGCATGTCCCAGCAGCTATCTCTCTGGACAGTGAGAATCACCTTATTCCCCTCCCCATCTTTTTTGCAGATGAATCCTGCCAGGCTTGAGATCTGTCTGCTTGCCCTGGCCCTCACCTGGCCAGGTAGGTACCAAATGCTTTGTTTCCTTACCCCTGGCCAAGAATCCTATGAACACCACCTTTTAGGACTCAGTACATGTGTCTCAAGCTCACCTGTACCCAGTCTGTATTAGGCTTGTGACTCTAAGTCAGTGGTTTCCTCTTATGACAGTTATACAGAACATCTTGTTTCTGATTTATATCCTTTTCCTGTCTCCCAAACTGATATCCCAAAAATATCTAAAGGGACAGAGTAGCACATAACTGTCCCAGGTGATGGGTACATAGGATGGAAAAGAAGGAATCCAAGTCTTGGAGATAGATTCCTTTTCATGTGGTCTAGTTGAACCTCTCTCTCATAGCCTAGATGAGGGGATGAGATACCACTGTACTAGAGTCACACAGAGCCAAGAGGACTGGGTTCAAGGCTGTCCCCTTGTCACTACACTAAGCAGTGTTTTACCTTTCTTCCCTCACTGACAGTCAGAGTTTGGGAATGCCAGTAGTACCTCCTTCTGGCCCTGTGGCATCAAGAAGAACAAAGAGATACTTGCTGGAATGACACCTTGACTTACTGCCCAATGATAGACCACAGATGATTCCAACCCCTCTTGTATTTGCTTCTATAGTCTTCATTTTTTTTCTGTAATGGACATCATTGTATAAGTCAGTAAGTTTCACTATAGTGAATATATGTCCTGGAAGATTGTTTCTCCATTATTGTCATGAGTCTGCGGCTATGCTAAGAGTCAGGGGGACATCAGATAAAATGGAAATGGCTTCCTTTGTTTTTACTTTCTGTCAATTGCAACCTCATTTCTTTGAGGCCAGAAAGCGTTGGGCTGATGGTCCCATCATGCTCATCTGTGGGATCTTCCCTCAGGGACCCTGTGCACAGAAGAGACTCCATCAGTGGCTCGATGCAGCCTCTTTGGGAATGACTTCATTAACACTTTTGATGAAACCATGTACAGCTTTGCAGGAGGCTGCAGTTACCTCCTGGCTGGGGACTGCCAGAAACATTCCTTCTCCATTCTCGGTGAGTCCTGGGTACCTGGGGCAGGATCTCAGAAAGGGGGCAGCTGAGGTGGGGGAGGATTCCAACTCTCAAGATACACCTGAGATTAAAGTCACTGCTGAGAATATGGAGGGCAATGACTTTCCCATGACACCATCCCTCGAGGACAGTGGTCTTTCCATCCATGACACCATCCCTTGAGGACAGTGGTCTTTCCATCCATGACACCATCCCTTGAGGACAGTGGTCTTCCCATGGTACCATCCCTTGAGGACAGTGGTCTTCCCATGATGGCACCTTCTCTGAGACTCATGTGAGGTCCTGTCTGCACTGCTCCAGTGGTTGTGTTCATTGTGTGCATTTCAGAAGTTTAAAATCACAGAGAAAAAGAATGACATAGAAGAGAGCTCTGGGACACGTGGAATTCAGAATTAAGAAATTGAATGCTATAGTTTTATCTTCAGCACTTAATCCATTGCTATTTCAGTCACCAGGAGTGACTCTGAAGTCGCTGGCCTGCTTTTCTGTTCCTATAGGCACTGACTCTGCCACAGCTAATGAAAGTAGCTTGGACTAAATATCTATCATTCTGTTTATAAACAAGACTTGAGATTCAAAGGCTGGGGTGAAAACCTGCTAGCTCAGAGAGGTTGAGTAGCACCTAGCTAACCTTCTCTCCTTGCTGGTGTGTCCTTCGCTCTACCAAACAAAAAAGCTGTACCACTCCAAATCCCTCTCTACTCCTGGTGCATCTCTCTATCTTTTCCAGATGCCCTCTGATGCTCTATGATTACTTTCTGTCAACTAGCTGCTAACTCAGCCTCCTGACCCAAGGTTAATCTCATTTAACACAAATACAAACTTGAGGTTCACAGTGTGATCAAATAACCCCCAACAGAATATCTCCTAAGTTACCAGAAAAAGGCCTGTAGTCCACCCGTGTCTGAATCCTCACTGCGGCCATGAGATATAAATATAATCATCCCTGTTTACAAATGAAGGTCTTATCCAAAGAAGGCTGCTTCATCCTTCCTAGAGGAATCCCATCCCAGTCTCAGCTCATTCTAGTTGAAAGATACTCCCTTTGTACTAGGGAGAGACAGTGTTCCCTAAAGCCAGAAGCAGTGATGGAGAACAAGGGTATGATGATCCACTCTTAGGAACTAATCTGCTGTGACCTATGAGGTGGGGATGCTGTAAACTCCGCAAAGGATTCCTCTGGTTTGGGGAAGTGAGATAACAGACAAATCTGCCTTGTTAAGGAAGCATTTTGCAAACTTGCTAAAACTGGAAAGGAAGGCCTTGAATTCAAGAGGAACTGATGTAATGGGGGTTTTGTGGAAGGGGAAAGTAGATGTTTAGAGTCAAGGATTTGCGTGAGGCCCATAATGGAACATTGCAAAAAAGGAATATCAGGGTGAAGAGGATTCTGACTAAACCCACTTGATGGGATTCCTGGTGAGGACCAGCCAGAGTGACAGAGAGGAAGAGTGGAGGATGAAGACTGGAGCATATGTCTTTGAACATCTATCAAGGGTGAGGCATTTTTCTAAACTTCATTAATGAATAATAATAGTGGTTATTATTAGCGCATGCTCAGAATCATGCATGTAGATGCATGAGTGTGCCATTGGCTCAGAGAACAATGTTCAGCAGCTGGTTCTCACCTTCTGTCTTGCTAAGGCAGGATCTCTTATTATTTCTGCTGTGCTGTGTATTCAAAGCCCATGAACTTCTGGGACAGTTCCCTCTTTCCACCACTCAAATGACTTTAGGAATACTGGGCTCATTCTTACCTGGCAAGGGAGATACCATGATCAAGGAATGCTGGGCTCGCAGATGTACACTGCTGCGTTCATGAGTCCTTTTTTTTTTTCTTCTAAACTGGCCTGGTAGGATTCTCAAAAATGTTGGGCTAAATGAGTAAGTCCCAGGACAGATTCCAAGGGCAGGGTGTAGTCTAGAGAGATCTGAAAGGAGCCTGACATAAGGCTGACAGTTTCCATGGCTGTTTGGAAAGGTGGTTAATGGACTGCAGGCATGGCTGTGAGACGCCCCTGATTCAGGATGGCCCAAGCTGGTCCTGAATTGGAGCTTCTCCTGCCTTAGCCTTTTGAATATTGGGGTGTAGGTGTGCACCAACTCTCCTGGATTCCTCTGAATTCTGAGATGCTCTCTGTACTGCCTAGTTTTATGTTAACTTGACATAAGCTAAAGTCGTCTGAGAGAAGGTAACCTCAGTTGATGAAATGCTTTCATCGGATCCTGCTGTAGGCACGCCTGTAGGACATTTTCTTAATTAGTGATTGACTGGGAGGGCCCAGCCCATTGTGTGTGATGCCACCCCTGAGCTGGTGGTTCTTGGTTCCATAAGAAAGCAGGCTGAGTAAGCCCTGAGGAGCAAGCTAGTAAGCAGCACCCCTCCATGGCCTCCTGCCTCCAGGTTCTGTCCTGCTGGAGTTCCTGTCCTGCCTGTTACTCCTCAGATTCCTTTTCGGTCATGGTGTTTCACCACAGCAATAGAAACCCTGACTGAGACACTCTCTTAGGCTCTCTCTCTACTTTCCCTCTTGCCTCCGTTAGCAAATCTGTCACAGACAGACTTCAGCATCCCACCATCTTGTCTGTTCTCCTGGAGCCCCACCCCCAATGGCACAGTATCTTGTTCCTCTTTGTTTTCTGTTGTGCACTGGGATCTCTGTCAACACTGACTGTAGAAAGATCCATGAAGACTGGTGTTATATTAAAGCAGTGATTCCCAACCTGTGGGTCATGACCCCTCTGCCACTTCAATAACCCTTTTCACAGCGATTACCTCAGACCATTAGAAAATACAGATATTTTTACAATTCACAACAGTAGCAAAACTACATTTATGAAGTAGCAATAAAAATAATTTTATGGGGAGGAAGTTACCACAGCATGAGGAATTGTATTACAGGGTCGCAGCATTAGACAGGTTGGGAGTCACTATATTAAAGGAAAGTATTCACCTGTACTGGTGGCATACACCCTTACTTAATCCCAGCACTTGGGAGGCAGAACCAAGAAGGATCTTTGTGAGTTCAAGGCCAGCCTGGTCTACAGAGCAAGTTCCAGGACAGTCAGGGCTGTACAGAAAAACTTTGCCATATAAAACAAAACAAAAACAAAAACAAAAAAAAAAGAAAGAAAGAAAAAAGGAAAGAAAAAGAAAAGATTCCTGGGTGAAGAGACACCATGACCATGGCAACTCTTAACAAAGAAAATATTTAATTGGAACTGGCTTCCAATTTCAGAGGTTAGTCCACTATCCTCATGGTGGGGAGCCTGGCAGCACACAGGCAGACACAGTAACTGAGAGTTCCACATCCTCAGATCCACAGACAGCAGGAGAGATTCACAGTAGGCCTGGCTTGAACATCTGAAACCCCAAAGCCCATCTCCAGTGACATACTTCCTCCAACAGGGCCACACCTCCTAATCCTTGTCAGGTAGAGCCAATCCCTAATGAACAAGCATCCAAATCTCTGAGCTTATGGGGGCCATTCCTATTTAAACCACCACAGGCAGGGATATGGGAAACAAGAATTGGGTGGCCTGGGTCACAGTAACAAGGGGGGAGCTGCAAGGCCAGAGACATCCTCAGGATGTGAAAGCTATGGTAACCATCCTGAGCACTGGGCTATGGAGTACCACCTCACTTTCGAGGCAACAGTGAGGGACTGCTTTAGGAGAGGAGAATCTCTTTCTGCCCCAACAAGGAGGCAGGAAATCAGGCCTGCCACTGAGGTGTTCCCAGTGCGTATTCTAAGTGGAGTTATTCCTAATTAGCCATTATGGCAGAGAAGTACAGATACCCTACCTGATGACCATGGCCTTGGTGAACCAGAATGGAGGGGCAGGAGTAACAGAAGATTGTTTTATGCGTTTTAAAAAGATTTTTATTTCTATTTATGTTTGTACGTCTGTGTGACTGTATGCTATGTGTATGCTGGAACCTGCAGATCTCTGGAGTTACAGACACTTAGGAGTCACCTGGTAGGGGGACTGGGGACTAAACAGAGGTCCTCTGGAAAGCAGTGCATGCTCCTTAATGTTGAACCGTCTCTCCAGCCTTGACACAAGGTTTTGACAAAGGAAACAGTATCACTTTTCTACTTGATGGCTTCAGATTCAGGGAGGGGGCACTGGTGTCCTGGAGGGGGTTTCTGCCTTGGATCTGTCACTTTCGCTTTGTTCTGCTGTGGATCCCGTCTGGAGACAGGTTAGTAAGCAGTACAGAACGAATCCTGGGACCAGGCATAGAGTTCATATTTTGGGGTCTGGGAACTGGGCGAGCATATTGAAAAAGCTCCCTTTCTTTCTCCATAACCACAACTCAAACCTTCTCCCTTCATTAAGGGAGCTCTCACAGGAAACTCTGGCTGTGTTGGTGTCTCCGGAATGCCATTATGATCCCCACCAGGAAGGCCTTTGTTTCACTTTTCTGTTGCTAGGATGCAATACCTTGACAAAATCAAGTTAAAGAAGAATTTCCTTTGGCTCAGAACTGGTTACTGGGGTAGTCAGCGTCAGGAGCATGAGGCAGCTGGTCACATGGCGTCTATGGTTAAGAAACAGGGACCAACAGGTGTTAAAGGCCTTTCTCCTGTTCAGTTCAGGATCCTGCCCAGGAAATGGTGCCAATCACTTTTAGGGAGGGTCTTCACACTTCAGTTAAACCAATCAAGAGAATTCTTCTCAGGCCTGCTCACAGGCCCACCTAATCGGGATACGCCTTCCCAGAGGTGCCCTTGGTTCTGGAGCTCATTAAGTGGACAATTGATATTAGCTATTACACTCACTTTGACTGATTAGCTCTGGTTAACACTGGGCCTATTAACTTGGGGCAGCCAATGGGCTTATATTCCCAAGGACTTGGAGCTATGTCCCTATGAGGAGATGGAAGCAGAAGAGCCATGTATTCACTTTCCTTCTCTGCCAGAGTCTCCAGGGAAATGATATAATCTCTCCAACCTCCTGTCTTTAAGATTCAGGTGCTGTGAGGTCAGGAGAGATCAGCTCTTTGAAATGTAACTGTTATCCAAACTAAGTTACAAAAGCATCTGAGTCATCATAGGATATCTGTTTATTGAATTCCCACATCAGTCACACACCTTTGGGCCTCAGTGTGCTTTTGTCAAGGTCAGGTTCTCTTTCATGGTAACCCCCTCCTGCCACCACACAAGACTGTACCAGGGGCCCAGCCTCTTGGATTACTATTTTCCTCATTTTGGTACCTGGGGAGAGACGGGGTGGTGGGGAACATGGGACAGGATAGGACAACGACTTGAGATCCAAGAAAGGTCCATGCATTTCCAGACATCTTTGTTGTTCCCCAGTGGTTAGTGTTTCTTTTCTCATAACAACTTGTTTTTCTCAAGGGTTAATCAACCTGGAAGCTGCTGATCAGAACATTGTAGAGCAAAAGCACTGTACTGTGGACTGATTGCATTTCCACCCAAGGCCTACTGTAATAGCAGAAAGACAGTGGTTACTTTTCCTGTTGGTATTAGTTATGTGGGAGGCAGGCTAGAGCGCTGGTGAGGAGGAGACTGAGCCCAGGGTTAAGGGAAGGCCCTAGGCCTTGAGCCCTAGGTTTCAGTTATAGGCCTAGGATCCGTTTGTGCTCAATTGTTCTCCAGTGACATCCTGTTTCCGTGACTCTAATCATTTACATTCCTGTCTGGGTGTTTGTTGGCCTTGTTCATATCCTGGTTAAAGTGTTTATGTCTGTACATGAAAGCCTACTTGATACCATCGGGAGCCCTCCTGTGAGTGGGGTCCCAAGCCAAGGTTTCATGTCTTCTACAGTCAGCATAGGGGCCTCAGGGAGACCTGGGAGTCCTGGTTTCTCCTGCTGTGTAGAGCCTTCCTGAGTCATGGCCACAAGATCTGGCTGCTAAATTAGCCTGAGGAGGCCGTAAGCAACTGGAAGCCTGCTTAGTCACATCCACAGTCTGAACTTCAGAGCCCGTGTCCTGGGCCCCCTTTCCTGTTGCTTTTATGTGTAGCATAAAACATAAAACAGTTGAAACAACTAGTCCACTTTTCCTTTTGCTTTAGACAGAGGTATGCCATGTAGCTCAGGTTGGCCTGGGACTTATGCTTATCTTATGTCGGCCTTCTCCAGTGATGGGGTCACATACTTTATCTTGATTTTGTTTTTCTTTTCCTCAGACTTCCTTTGGACATCAACCTGACCTCCTCTTTCTCTCAGATCTAAGTTCCCCCCATCACCCATCTTTCTCTTAGGAGGGGTGGGGAGCTCTCATGCTCCCCAACATGGCTCTGGGGTCCTTCTTGTTTGATTTTCTTCTGCTCCATTCTGGGCTGGCACAACTTTGTAAGCAGTGACAGTGACCTCTGAGCTTTCTATGGCATTTTTGAAAGCAGGGAAGACTTGTTGGGTCAGAGCTATGTGGCTGCGGCACATCCCCAGCCGCCCAGGGGCATCCTGTGCATTTCCTAGCAACACCCCTAGCTACGGTTTCCCTGGCTCACTAATTCCCAGACACCATCCCTGAATCCCTATAGGAGGGAGAACCTGCAAGAAGAGGCCCACAGGGAGAGCTTTTCCTCTTCCTAGGAGGAAGGTGCTGTGTTCTTTACACCTGCTGGGCTTTCCTCGGAACAGAGACAGAGCATCTGTGTCCACATGCATCATGAGGTTGGGGATGTGAGAAAAGAACAGACCCACAGAGAGACAAATTGAAGGTCATAAGGGTCATGGGCATCCAGAGGGAAGGAGATCTTGCCCTGCCCCATCACTGGTTCTGCTGGTGTGCACTATTCAGATGTAGGCCTCAGGCTAGCCTAAGAAGAGTTTTGGCTTTGGACCCACAGCAAATGCCTCGGGGCAGTAATGATCCTTGAGAGGGTGAGCACACTGGTGCCTGATGCTCTTTGTCTTTTAAAAACCACTTTAGTATGAGCGTTTCCCATCATATAGAAAAGCTAAAGTATAGGCTATCCATGTATTCGCCACTGAAATTCTACCATGCTTGTTTTTTCTGTCTGTCACTCACGGTCTGGATTATCATTGATTTAGCTCTGCTGTCAGAGACTGTTCACTCTTTAGAAATCTTCTGAGGCTGGAGAGGTGGTTCAGAGGTTAAGGGACCATACTGTGGACACATGCACACTCCACCCCAACTCTCACACATATAGGTAATTAAAAAAAATCCATTCCAAGTAGAAGTGCAGAGCAGGCCAGACCTTCAGCTTAGAGACATGTGAACAAGGACAACTAGGAGATGGTGGTGGTTTCTGTTCTAGTGTCATTCTGTAAAACCATGACCTGAGCAGAGGAGGAAGGGGTCCCACATTGAGAAGGACATGACAGAGAACACCGTGATGAGCGCATTACCTTGATTTCCTTGAGGACATTTTAGGGATAGCGTCTCTCTCTCTCTCCCCCTCCTCTTTCCCGCCCTCTTCTCTGTCCCACTGTCCTGCATCGTTATTGACTTGTTTATTTATTTACTCGTGTGCATGTGAGGTCAGAGGATGTCTTGGGGACGTGTGTCAGTTCTTTCCTTCTGCTACATGGGTCCTGGGGATCCATCTCAGATTGTCCAGCTTCTCGACAAGCAAAGCTTTACCACTGCGCCATCTCAAAAGCCCTCTCTCTTGTTTTCTCAGAAGGCTGGATGAACATGCTAGCTCCCGCTTGATGACATTTTGGTTTGATCTGTCGAGCCTGGTGCAGAGGCTGTGTTCAAACCGATGGCCTGTTATGCTTTGTTGAGTAAGTTTGTCACCTCTCTTTCAGCCTGGCAGAGTTGCTGTGAGGCTCTGCCGAGTGTGGTCTCTTCAGGTGAAGAGGCTCCATCTCTAGCTCGCTTCATTAATGGTCTTGACTATGGTGACAACATCGTAGATAAACAGACCTCCCCAAGTATTCTGTGGGTGTGGATCCATAGGCTTCCTTGGCACTTCTTTGCTGAGGAGCTAGAGGTCACAGCCTCCATCCCTCTGGGAGAAGATAAAGATGTATTTAGCAATCCCCAAGGCTAGTCTTCTACTTGACTTCTATGCCCTGTTCTAAGGCATTTGATTTGTCTTTATTACTTTATTAATCTCCTCTAATTTCTGTTTCTAGGGCTCCAGACTCAGGTTCTCTATTGACCTTTCTGCTTCCTTTATCTTCTACACAGTCTATTATCTTTAAACGTTGTGTTTTCTTACAGGCTAACTCTGAATTGCTAAGTTTTGGGAATGCTATGGAAAATGCTTGGCCAGTTCACACATCGCTTTAGTGCTATTTATTTGGCCAAACACCTGATAAAGTGGTCTCTGTCAGTGGTCTGGCTGTGAGGGGCAAACATGGAGACCGTAATAATGGAAGCTGGGACTAAAGAGTGTGAACTGGCCAAGCATTTTCCATAGCACAGTTAAAGTTCCCCTACACTCTCTGAATTTCTCACAGAAAGCCATGCACAGTTAAACAGTGGGACCCGAGTCTTCATTGTAGATGAACATCACATAGATTCTGGCTGGGGGTCTCCTGAGAAGGCAGTACTGTGGGAAAGTACTGGGTACCAACAGCTCACACTACTTGTCTTTGTAGTCATACACCATTAGTCTTATTTTTACCCCAAGATGTCAAACTCCCAGAAGGACATGGTGACACCCATGGGAATCCACTGAGGGTCATGTATCCACCCTGTAGTTCTTCCAGACAAATAGTAAGATAGGGGAGTGGGGTTTTCAGAGAATCTTGTTTCTCTCTCTCTTTTTTTTTTTTTCAGGAGGCCATGTTGAGTTTATTGGCAATGGGTGCGGGAGGGGAAGAGAGAAAAGAGAAAAGAGAGAGACGAGGGAAAGGGTTAGGAGAGAGAGAGAGAGAGAGAGAGAGAGAGAGAGAGAGAGAGAATAAATGCTCCCCCCCTCAAATCTCTTTTCATCTGTGTCACAATCAGAGACACTGACTGTATTTGTCATGTATACAGTCGTCTGCCTATACATATGCCTGCAGGCCGGAAGAGGGCACCAGACCTCATTGCAGAAGGTTGTTGTGGTCACTGGGAATTGAACTCAGGACCTCTGGAAGAGCAGCCAGTGCTCTTACCCTCTAAGCCACCTCTCCAGGAGATTTATGTTTCTCTTTTGTTGAGTCTTTTGGGAGAAGATTTCCATGGAGATTACAGAGGAGATAGTAACACATTTACTAATTTGGGGGGGGGGTACTTTTTTCCTTTCAGGGAACTTCCAAGATGGCAAGAGATTAAGCCTGTCTGTGTATCTTGGGGAGTTTTTTGACATCCATCTGTTTGTCAATGGCACGATAATGCAGGGGGATCAAAGGTAAGTAAGAGACTCAGGGTGTCTGGTTGGAAAGGACCCCAGAGCTCTTCCCACACGTTCTTCATTCCATCAAATTTAAATGTAGAAAATGGGACCCAGAAACAGGGATCATATGTGTCCAAAGGGAGCAAGTAGCAGGGCTGGCTGAGGACCAGGTCTTTGTAGTGTTGGTCTAGAGCCTTGATCACTGTCTGAAGCCTGTAGTAGAGGGTTGGGTAGGAAGGCTGGAAAGATCTGGAAGCCTAATGAACTTACCCTTTGTCTTCTAGCATCTCTATGCCCTACGCCTCTAAAGGACTCTACCTAGAGACCGAGGCTGGGTACTACAAGCTTTCCAGTGAGACCTATGGTTTTGTGGCCAGAATTGATGGTGAAGGCAACTTCCAAATCCTGATGTCAAATAAACACTTCAACAAGACCTGTGGTCTGTGTGGAAACTTTAACATCTTTGCTGAAGATGACTTTCAGATGCAGGAAGGTAAGCTATTGTTGGAAGGATCTAGAGCTTTTTAATGTCTGCTGACTTTCAACCATAATCCATTGATTCTGTGCTTCATAATTTTAGATTGTGATCTCATCTTCAGAAGGGTTTTATGTTAAATTCTTAATCTGCAACAAATCACTGGCTCTCTCTTTCTCTTTAATTTTTTTTTTTTTTTTTTTTTTTTGAGACAGGATTTCTCTGTGTAGTCGCAGCTGTCCTGGAGCTCACTCTGTAGACTAGGCTGGCCTTGAACTCAGAGATCACCTGCTTCTGCCTCCCAAGTGCTGGGATTATAGGCATGCACCACTGTGCTCAGCTGAATTACTGACTTTTAAAAGAAGCACATGTCTGAATCCCAAACCTACGAGAGGCTTTTTTCCCCTTAATTCATGTTTTCAGGGGAGACTTTTCTTCCCTCACATCCTGAGCCCAGTTCAATGAAACACACTTATGTTTTTCTATTTTTCAGAGTAGATTGCTTTTCTTGTCATCTTTCTCTCAGAGAGCATCCTTGGAGGGTCGCACCTTCACTACAGGGCCTGGCTCCACTCTCCTGTTACAAGTTCAAGACTCTCCCTTGGAAAGATGGCTACCCTCACAGTTGTCTGTTCTGGTTCCCACTTCATCCTTATTGTTCTTCCTCTTCTCCTTCCTTCATTCTTTCTCTATCTTGGGATCCCATCTGCTTCTTATGAAGTAATTTGTGACTTTGCACATTGTAGTAGTGGAGTTCAGACACTTCTAATCGACTTTTTTGGAAAAAGGAAGTCCCAGTCCTCAGATATCTCTCTTATTGTAGGACACACACACACACACACACACACACACACACAGAGTGTGTGTGCATATATATGTTTCAGCCCAGCACTATTTGTCCCCAAGTAATTAACCTTGTTTCTTACTTCTGAGAGTCCTATCAGCTTGCTTCGTTTCTCCATCTCCAAGATCCTCCTTACTTAAATAATATTTATAATTCTATATTGGACACTCTGCTGCTTCACTTCATATTTTCCATAAAGTTTCATGCTACACAAAATCAGGGCTGAAAAGATATTTGAGGCCACCTAATCTAACTCTTCCTGTACCAGGATGAAGAGTGGAACCCTGATCTCTAGACTGGTGGGAGGAACTTCCCACCCACATGAGTTCTCTTCTCTACCTCTTCCTTAAGATGTGATGTGAGTGGCTGGGTACCAAAGAGTACCTATCAGAGCATCCAGGACATAGCGGACACCATACAAGTTCAATTCTTCTCCATTAAACTAGCCTGGTCTATTCATTTCCTCTGGCTTCTAAGAGGGTACCACAAACCAGGTGGCTTCTGGTGACAGAGGTTTATCACTTCGGAGTTCTGGGGAGCAGAGTCCCAAGTCAAGGCCTTGGCGGGGCAGTACTCCTTCTGCAAGCTCTAGAAGAGAAGTCATTTCTTAGCTCTCCACTTGCTGCTGCTTGCCTGCCTTGCAGCTGTACCATTCTGCATCTCCCTCTGTGTGCCTGCATCAGATTTCCCTCTACTAATCCTAGCATACACATGGCTGCAGGTAGAACTCATCCATGTAATCCCAGAGAACTGCCTTCTCCCAAGACTTTTAGCCGAATCAATCAGCCGTATAACATGTATAGATATTTTTTTAAAAAAATCCACATCATTGAAAGAAAAATTTCTTTTATGCTCATCAAACCCTAGATGCCAACTGATTATAAAGGCCTCCCTTTGTTTTCCATAGACACAGTTTATTTTATTCCTATTACACTCCTTGACCTTGAATCACCCTTCCAGGCCTGGCTATGTAAGAGATTGCTTACCCTAATAGTACAAAAATAGCAAAACTACTATTGTAATAAATATTCCGCAAAGCTGTGAGGCAGTGTCTTTGTTCCAGGCTGTGTAGGTTGTAAGCACAGAAGCACTTGGACATTGTTTTAGGACTCATCACATCCTTACCTTCATTCCACAAAAATGTTCTGTGCATCGAGAACCCACTGTATCAGAAGGCAGAGTGACACATCTGTCTGAGTGCTCTTAATTAAGGGGCTCACAGTTGAATACTAGCCCAAAGGTCACAGAAGCAGAAGAGAAACCCAAAGAAAGATTAGAGTATTTCTGGAGAGTTGCCTCAGGCTGAACACAGAGAAGGGCACACCCCACACCAGGATGGAATGAGGAAGTAAAGAAAGCTGGTTCCGAAAGGTTGAGCTCTGTCTCTAGGAATGAGTGGAGAAGGTTGGAATGACAAAAATGTGCCAAGGTACCTGTCTCCATGACAAAATATCTAACACCAACAAGGAAGACATCTTTTATTTGGACTCATAGTCCATAGTCCTTGTTCCATTAACTCAGAGCCTTGTGCCAAAGCAGAATATCATAGCAAGTGGCTGGGGTATTTCCTGGGGATTTAGGGAGATGTTCCAAAGGCATCTCCAGTGTGCTGGGCCCCAGGCAGCCTCTATGCTGGGCTGACCTGCCCATTGGGAACCTGTGGGGGAGGAGCCTGCTCACTTCATGGCAGACAGGAAGCCAAGAGAAGGAACATTGGGACATGTCAGGGCAAGGACAAGCTCTAAGTGACCCACTTTCTCCACCTAGGTAGGTTTCCATCTCCCAAAGTTTCCAGAACCTCCCTTAAATAGCGCCAGTAGTTTCGGACCAAGCTCTCATCAGATGAGCTGGGGGTGGGTGGGCATCTTATATTGGAATCTTGACAAAGGAAAAGGAGAATGGCCCATACAGAGAAGGAAGGGCATTCCATGGCATGGAGAAGTGAGGGTGGATAGCATCATCTGCTTATCTGTCTTTTAAAATATTTTAAATATTAAATCATTCAACCAGTGTTTTTGAGAAACTTCTTTTGTGTGTTCCCTAATCCTTACCTCCTATGACTTTTTTTTGTTGATATGCACACATGCACATATGCATCCCTCCTGCTGAGTCCATTTGGTTTTGCTCTTATGTGTATTTGTTTAGGGTCGACCACTCTCAAGGGCTCATTCCTAGAGAAGATGGATTCTCCCTCTCTCGTCAGTCATTAATTGCCTCTAGCTCTTCATCTAGGCATGAGGCCTTGTCAGATTTCCCCCATCTACGTTGGCATGTCACTGGTGTTGTCGCAGTGCTGGTCTTGTTCAGGCAACCACATTTTTGACATTTCCTCAGTGCAGCTTCTCTGTCATATGTAGAAGGCACCATATCACAGCAGACTTCTTTAGCTTCTGCCTCTTATAATCTTCCTGCTCCTCTTTTGTGAGGTTCTCTGAGCCTTGGGTATAAGAGTTGTGTTGTAGCGCTATCAGCTGGGATTGGGCACACAATGGCCAGCTGTCCTCTACATTTGGAACATTTTTGGATTTCTGTAATGACTTCTATGTGCTGCACACAGAAGCTTCTTCAATGACATTCTCATCATTGTTCATGGATCTCCTTCATTGTATCTATCTCCCCGACCATGGTTAGTCAACCCAAAGCACTTGCTGACCTTCACTGTCTACCATGGTGTCATGCTGAGTACTGTATGAAATGCCTGTGGTCTAAATGCCTGTGGTCCAATCTAATAGGAGTTTGACTCAGGTAACATCTGGCTGATGGCCTTCATGCATAAGTCCTGGAACAGGCTTAACTGAAGCATCACTTCTTGGAAACTTTTCTCTGCAGGGGCCTTGACTTCAGATCCCTATGACTTTGCCAACTCCTGGGCCCTGAGCAGTGGGGACCAGCGGTGTAAACGGGCATCTTCTCCCAGCAGTCACTGCAACAGCTCCTCTGGGGATACGCAGAAGGTGGGTACAGTCTGGCCTGGATGTGGTCTGGATGGTGTGAGGCTCCTAGAATTAAACATGGAACTTGGGCTCTTGGTCTCTTTCTCTCTTCAGGGGTTGGGTGGAAAATGGTTCTCTCTGGCTGTTCAATATGGGATGCTCTTGGGTCTTTTTTTAAATGGAAAACTTATTTTGGCTAGAATTTGATCTAACTGTAATATTTTCCTTGGTTTGAACTTTCTTTAAACATGAGTAGTATGGTCAGTATCTCCACCCTTTCATGTAGCAATAACAAAATGCAAGGTGCAGACAATAGAATTTCCAGGGTGAAAGTGCTGGTATCTGTTATCTGGTATGGGTGCTCCCACTGTGTCAATCTTATATTGCCTAAAAGTAAAGAATGGAGGGGGCTGCTTGTATCATTCTCCTTACAGAAGGTTATTCACATCACTTTGCCTGCGAAAGTGTTGCTTACATCACTCTATCCACATCATTCTACCTGCAAAAAGACTCTCCACATCTCTTTGCCTACAAAAGGGTTGCCCACATCCCTCTCCCTGTAGATTCTTGTATTCTTCTTCAGGTGTTAGGCCTCACAAGATTCTTAAAGTTTCTTTTGGTTCTTTAATTCTTTATTGTGGACATGGGTTGTGTCAAAATATAGTGGTTAATAACTCTCAAAACGATTCAGTGTGTGCAGAACATATACTTTAAGTGGTGTTAGCTAGGGGTTATAACGCTTTCCCCAACAGTAACCCAGAATTCTTCACTGGTAGAAACCTGATTCACCCAGATCTGTAAGTAAGTAAACGAATCCACCTCTCCAATGTTAGAAATAACGTCAGTGACAACAGGCACTCAGTCATACAGCAGCTTAGCACAAGAAAGCTTCATTAGTAGCTGGTTACTCATCTAATAAATCTTTGTTATTTTCACAAAACACTCTGAACCTCTGAACGGCAGAAGCATGTCAGACTCAGGAGAATATCCTGGGCAGATGCTAAATGTAGCAACCTAAACCCTTAAATAGACAAGTCCAACTCATAAACAAACACATTCCAAACTCACAAACAAACACATTCCAAAAGCCTTTTGTTTCCAGTGATTCAGTGGTACTGGGCCTTTGGGGTAGGCAGCTGGCATGTGGCCAGAGCTGCTAACAAGGCAGACAGAGTCCAGTACCAAGAGGAGTGTACTTTGTCCAGAAGTGGGGCTTCCTCTTTTGTCTGGCTTGCAATGTCTGATATTTGTCCTTGAAGAGCTGAACCCTTGAGATTCTCTCACCCGTAGTTGGGTGTGCTGGCCAGTATTTCTCAATGACACAAAGTAGAGTCACCAAGAAAAGGGACCCTTGACCGAGGAATCACCTCCATCATATTGGCTTGTTCATGGGGCATCTTCTTGGTTAATAGTTGATAGGGGCGGACCCAGCCCCCGTGGATAGTCGTGTTACCCCTAGGCAGATGCAAGATAAGCGAGTCAGGGAAGCAGGTTGGTAAGTGGTGTCCCCTCCATCATCTCCTGCCTTGACAGTTCTGCCCTGACTTTCCTTGATGATGGACACTAACCTACAGCTAAATAAATCCTTTCCTCCCCATGCTTCTTTCGGTTTCACAGAAACAGAGAAGTCAAAACTGGGCACTGTGGTAACAGTCACTTATTCTTTGAAATTCCTGCTTTTCATTTTCCAACCCTCAGGATCTACACACATGAAACAGGCTTAGGAAGAGGACCTGCCAGGACCATCGAATGTCTACCCCAATAATGCTCACCTGTATGAGTGATGGTGATGACAATGATGTAACATCTGACACTGTCCTTGTGTCCCACAGGAGTGACATACTTGAGAGTACGGGTGGGGAGCACAGCCCCAGCAAATACAGCACCTTACCCCAAACTATTTTATGGTTTCCTTCCCCCCTCCCAGTTATAACTGACTTCTTTTCGGGTAGTTAAACACAGCTCAACACAGGTTAGAAGGAAAGTGAGATGCCCAGCACATTGATACATACAAATAGGCAAGTGACAGAGCCAATCCCTTCCTCTAGCGATTCTTGGACACCTAGACAGATTTCAAAAGAAATTCATCCAAGGTACTATGCAAGAGAGATTTTTCTAATTTTTCCCTTAGTATTTCCGCTGTCGGTTGGTGGCTCTTCCCCTCCCTTCCTTCACGGTGGGGCTGAGAGCAACAGGTCCCACAGAGCATATTTTGTTTGTTTGACTTTGCAAACACTGGCCAGGGGCATAGAGCAAGGGTCTGACAGATGGTCCTCACTCTCAGAATATCAAGGAACAATCCCACTTATGTAGCGTTAGTGGGAGGTGCAGACAGACTTTTTCTGGAGAGAACCCGATACTGAGATTGAGTTGAGAGGGGAAGACTGAGTGCTTCGTTCCAGGAAGACAAAGGTGAGCGTAGGAGCAGCTCTGCTTGCCTCTGGGGACACCGTTTTAATGTTCCACCTGCAATTTGCTACTCACTTTGTCTCCCGGGTGCGGTTAGCGTCCTTGCTAACCAGTGTCCTGGGAACAGCTTAAGAAATGAGTACTTGGTTCTTCGTTCTGGACTGAGACTTCAAACACACCTGACCTCCCAGAGGCATGAGCCCAGCACGGTTCCTTTCAGGTTGTTTACTCAGAGAACAGCCTTTAGCCAATCAGAATGTGTTTGCCCACAGCGGTGCTCCCTCATTGGCTGGGATGTGCTGTGACTCCTCTCCTGGGAGGTGATTAGTGTGATCTTTTTAAACTGTTGAGTCGTTTTATTCCCACTAGGTTCCAGGATCAGAGATTGGGTCTGGCAACTTGGCATCCGTCACCAGCGCTTGCTCTTTGATTCAAGGGCCAGTTGGAACGGTAGAGTGTTTTGAGTGAGGCTGCAGTGGCCCCCAACTCCTTTGGGTAGCTGTCACAATCTGTCTCCCTTGCTGTTGGTTTTTCCAAAGCTGAGTTTGGAGTCAGGTCTTTCAGAGAGCCTGGTCATATTACTTATATACCTTAGGGAAGAATGTTGTACCAACAGATCCAATCCCCCTCTCTGCTGGACTGATAATGGCTTGTTGGAGTTTATGCAAGTTTGCAGGTTTTATTTTTCTTTTCTTTTTCCATCTGAGTCTGGAGTTCAAGCCACAAACGCTCAGATAAGTGATGCTCATTCCCTCATAGCTACTGTGCAATGCACATTGTAGAAAGAACCTTAGCTAGCCTTTCTGCTTCTGTAAAATTCAGTCTGGGGAGCATGAGGGAGGGGCTGGACATCATAAGGGGAAGGTAGTCTTGACACTGTGTCTTGCCTGTAGTTTGAAGTCCAAAGCCCCACAGGCTGTTGTTAGCTCACAGAGTGGCCATGCTAGCTGTGAAAAAGACACCCCTTTCCCAAGATAACCTCCTGTCACTTGATGGAGATCTGTCATAGTGAACATGACCACTGCACATCATATCATACACAGATACATGGATGATGACAGTGCCTTCATGCAAGTGTTAGCTATTCAGGGTTTTGCCACTAGGCCCAGTCCAGCCTGCAGCACTACACTTGGGAGCTTTGACCTGGCCTGTGGGAGCCTGTCACCACAGCCATCATCACCAACCTCAGCTCACATTCCCCAGTGTGGCAAGACTGGCTCTTGTGTTCACTGTTGCTGTCAAGAGGGTGAGGACACTTCATGCTTGGCATCGAGAGATTTCCATATAATTCCTGAGAGTTGGTCTTTAAGATGACCCGTTGTTACTGGTAAGCCAGAGTGTGATGTTTTTTCACTTGACCTATAGCAGGGGGATTATCCAGTGGCAGCAGCATCCTAGGATGAGGTAGGAGCGGAAGAAATATCTTTTCATCAATGTTACGAATCCCAGACTTACAAACACTCAACAGTTGGTGAGATTCTCAAAGATACCTATTTATCCTCTTACCAGCTGCACGAAGGTTCTCTGAAAACAGCAGCCCAATGGGCAGGATGTGCTCTGGTCTTGGTGTTTGGAAGTCAAGGCCTTGGAATAGCCTCACTGGTCTTTCTAGTCATCCTGCAGCAGCACAGTGCAGCTGAAGCCAGCTCCCCAGCTTCCCTGGAGAGTGTGAAGACTCTGCATGTCCTTCAGTGTCCTTGAGTCCTGGACTTGCAGAACCCTTCCAGTGCAGTTTCTCTGGGCCCATGTGTGAGCCCCACCCCATACTTCAGTCTACTCCCTAACCTCTAGATTTCCCACTTTTCTTTCACCTCTGAATTTGGTGTTCAATACGAGAACACATGACATTTTTCTGTGCCATTTATGTCTTGGCTTTTCACTGCCCACTGTCCCATAGAGCGTTCTTTCTTCCTCTGAGACAACCTGTGGTTCACCTGTTGTTTTTCTTGTCCTCAAGAAATCACCTGCCTTATAGGCTAATATTTGTAAAGCTGATGTTGACTTTGACTAACCACAGTACATTTCCTTAGTAGCCCAGAGAAGCACGAAATTATCCATCCCGATGGGTACAAAGCAACTCACTCTTCATGTCCTTATGAAACAGTTGTTATTTGTAAAGGATGTATTGTCACTTTTTGCTATATCTGTGCAGATGAAGCCGGATGGGGAGCTGACAGGTGTATGGGGTGGGGTGGGGGGAGAGTGATTTCATGCAGGAGTTCAGTTTGGAGTAGGCTCTTAGGAACAGACATTCTTTTGCTTGGCTGGGATTCAAAGTTGTTAATTTAATTTTTTTTTAATTTGATGTGTATAGGTGTTTTGCTTGCATGCCTGGTGCCTAAGAAGGCCAGCAGGGTTGTCAGCTTCCCTGGAATGGAGTCACAGATGGTTGTGAGCCATCATGTGGGTACTGAATGGGGAAATGCTCTTAATGAACCATTACTCCAGCTCCAATTCAGAGTGAGTTGTGTAGGGAGAGTTTGACACATAGAAGTCAGCAGACTCAGGGCTGGAGAGATGGCTCAGAGGTTAAGAGCACTGACTGGTCTTCCAGAGGTCCTGAGTTCAATTCCCAGCAACCACATGGTGGCTCACAACCATTTATGATGACATCTAGTACCCTCTTCTGTATACTGTATACATAATAAATAAATAAATATTTAAAAAAAGAAGTCAGCAAACTCAAGGAGCTGACTATAGGTTGGTCTTTAAATGACAGCATTGTGTGGTGATTTTAGAGACAGGGTGCCCACTCTTTGTGCCTTATTGCATAGGTTTAAACACAAGCACCCACATACATGTCCCCTCGGCAACATGAAATCTTTCTCAAGTCTTTCCTGAATCACTGAGAGGCTAAATGAGGAGTGAGGACTTCTACAAGGAACATACAGGACCGGAAAGGAGTCTTGGGTCACGTCCTTCTTTGTGTCCTCGCATGGATTCCTTTCCTGCTTTGCTTCTCTGTGCCCATCTATCAGAGGACCTCCTTTACTGAACACTCAAATGAGAAAACCCTTTCCTCTATCCACCCACGAGCAGCTCAGCGGAAGAGCCAAGTAGCTGTGGTGACAGTGGTGGCCTTGGTGATTATCTATGATGGTCTAGCCTTATGGAAGAGCCTCAGCAGCTGCTTTGAGTTTTCAAAGATTTCCTTTGGGTTGGCTGGCACGCTGCCTTTGAGTAATTTGACAAATCTTTGGGAGGGTTGGCTAACATCCTTGCTTTACATCCCTCCCTTACACAAACCTCAAAGTCTAACAAAATAGTAATTCTGCACTCTTTGGCTCCGCATCTGCAGATTCAACCAACTGCAGACGAATCACATCTATTCAGAACACATGGTTTTTGTCTTCTCGTTCCTTAAACAATATGCTATGACAACTATTTCCCAGCACTTAGATTATAGTAGTAGTATAAGTCTTTGAGAAGGTATTTAAAGGATGTTGAAGATGTAGGGGGCTTCATGAGAGACTGGGGCATTTATGGATTTTGATACTAGAGGAGGATCCTAGAAGCAGTTCCCTGTGGATACTGAAGGATGAATGTATTTCTCAGGTGTTTCCTTTGTCCTCTCCCTAGTGAGGACCAGAATGGGATAGTTCACACCAGTTACCACTCACTGAGATGTTGGTGTGGCATGGGCAATGCCAAAACAGTACCAGGTAGAAAGCGAAGGACCAGACACCACAAAGGAAAACAGCAGCACTGTGGGGTCAGTAGATGACAAGTTGCTTAATGGATGGTAAGTGATGGGGCAGTTCAGGTGAATTGATGCCAGACACAGAGCTGGTGCGTTTTCATGCTGTGAGCGGGTGTATAAACTGGTTCAGATTGGATCATTTATTCAAGAATTTGGGCAGATTCTGAACTGCATACCAGGGAATAAGACTGTAAGCAGAGGTTCCTACAGGGAAGCTGTACCTCCCACTGACCCTTGCGCAAGGCTGGTTGATTGATTAGAAGTTCACTGGTCATGGAGAGGTTGGAATGCTGTAGGTTCAGAGCCTGATTGCCCTTTACCTTGGGCTATCTTCACCCTCTAAATAGCCATTTCTTACATCCTGTGATTGACACATAAAACCTAGGAATTTATTTACTTAAGTAGATCACCAGCTTCTACCAACCAGAAGGCTAAGAGCGCTGGCAGAACATCTGAGACCTATAGCAGAGGTTTCCTCACTTGCTTTAATCCACCTGCCTAAAGTTCCCACCAATGGATTTGATTAGTGCCTTCATGTATGGCTTCCTTTTGCTGTTACTATGATAACAGTTTGGTGGAACTGCTACCACACTAGAACATGGAGTTTGAAGTAACTGGAATCTGTGTTCCTGGGCTGTGATCATGTTTGACTTCACAATAATCTTTCATATCACTGTTTCTGACACTGACAATGCCTGACTCTTGTTCCAGCTGGTAGAGTCTTGCCCTGATCCTGGAGAACTACTCAGATTCCCCCAGAGGTCATAGCAGGGTGAGAAGGGCCTAGGGAGACCTCGTGGACACACGCATTTCTATATGTTCTATATAGTCACTCTGCTTACCATGAGTATTCTGCACGGCTATCATAAGGACAGGATCCTTCAGGAACCCCATCCATCTGATGGACGAGTATGAGCCAGGCTCAAGATCTGAATCTTAACCATTAGTTAGAAGCTTGGAATGTGGATACAAACATCAGGGCAGCTAGAAGTTATAAATAGAATTAGTTACCTCCCTCACCCCATTCATCCCTGCTGGGGGAAGCTGTCCCTCGCCCTGAGTGAATTCTTGAACCCACGGCTTTGGACCAGTTCAGTCTCTGAGTGCCTCCACACCTCCTCCAGAGGCAGCCTCATGACACCCACTCTGGAGCTGGAAAGATCAGGGCCAGGCAAAACACTTGCACTTTATACATTACGCTCCCCTTTCTTTATTCACTTCGGCCTAGGAATGCTCACACCCCACCCCTCTCCTTTGTCAGCTGTTTGAGCTAAAACAATAGCATAGCTCTGGAACTCTGGCTCTAGCAGTTTCTCTTGCTGTGCTTCACACCCCCTGGGGAGATACTCTTGCTTTCTCTCCTTTCCCCTAGATGGGGCCTAACATTCTCAGGGGAGAGGCCTGGTCTGCTCTGATGAGCTGAAAATGGGATTAAGATAGGCCACAATTGGGTCTGTACACTCGCCCAGCAGGGTGAAGTCATGGATTGATGGAGTCGGGGCTGCAGTTCTCTGCCAGCTTCTGGCACCACCGACAGGAGATGAAATAAGACAGAAGTAGCTGGTGCCGGGCACTGGAGCCAGGAGATGCTGGGAGGTGCAAATTAGCTGACCCTTATTTTGTGTCCCCGCCAGAATGGGTTAGCAGTGAGCCAAAGTGAAGCCTTTGCAGATAGCTGGCCGGTGATAATAGTCATTAGATAATAGTCAATAGATAATAATGAGTGCACTTGTTAGCCATCTCAGCATGAACTCACTTAATTTTGTGTTTTAGCGACTGTCTGAGGTTAGTATTGCTACCTGGATAGATCCAGCCATGAGTGACCGGACATAGGGTAACAATGGCTTGTAGTTAGTGTATTTCTCTCTCATATGCAGCTCAGGACAAGATATTCAGAGCCAGGCAAGAATCCCATGTCGCTGGCATCCAGGGAGGGTCCTTCTGTCTCATTTCTCAGTGCTTTTAGGATGGAACTCATGGCCAAGAGGCCACCTCTAGCTCCAGGTAGCACAGTCATGGCAGCAGAAGAAAGGACAGGAAAGGAGGTTCCTTCTGCGACCTTTCCTGCAGGTGCAGGGTACCTTCCTGCTTCTGTCCTGTTAATCCCAGCAGCAAGAATAAGACTGTTACCATAATTTTAGCCAGATTCAAAGTAAACTTGACTATTATTGGCATATACCCAAGAGCTGGCCAGAGACTGTCTTTTAAGTCTGGCTAAAGAGAGTAGCCCCAACCCACCTCTAGGGTCCCTTTTAAGGAGGAAAATCACGAGTAATTTTACAGAAGGGAAAATATTTGGGGCAATAAGGAAATACAAAAACCTTAAAAATATATCAAGTGATCACCCACCATGTGATTAGGGAGGGGTCAGGGAGGGTCAGGGAGGATAAGAGTATTCTCAAAAACAAACCAAGGTCATGAGTTAGAGAAGGTTAGGTTCCAGAAAGCAGAGAGCAACTCAGTTCTCACAGTAAACAGAAACTTATTTTTATAAATACAGTATAATGGCTCCCACCTTCAAAACAGAGGCAGGTTCCCAGTTCCGGGCACAGCTGAGGAGGCTGCTCTGGGCAGCAGACAGGACAGACCATGGAATCTTCATTCCTGATAGCTGTGCCCAAGTGAAATCTGAAAGTTGAGAAGGAAGAGAAGCAGACTACTTCTCAGTAGTCTACAGGCTACACTCAATCTTTTCCCACTGTTTCTAGAACCCCTGCATTTACCATACTACCTTCTAATCCTCTGATGCCCAGGTCTCTTACATAGTATGGCATGCCAGTTGATTACAGCCTGTCCATATATATTGTATACTTAATTTTAGTTAAAAATTATTATTATTGTGTTACTTTAAAAAGATGTATTCATTTTTTTAATCGTGTGTGTGTGTGTGTGTGTGTGTGTTTATGTACACTGTGTATACGCAACAGCCTTAGAGGCCTAGAGAGGGTGTTGGATCCCCTGGAACTAGAATATAGGTAAGTTGCTGTGGGTGCTAGAAACAGATCTCACCTACCTTTTGTAAGAGCACTAGATGTTCATAACGGTGGAGCCATTTCTCCAGACCCTGTTGTTATTTGTGTGTGTCGTACACATACACACATACACACACACACACACACACACACACACACACACACAGAGGACTATGTGTGGGTCATGTACATACACGTGGTAGGTCATAGACACCTGAGGAATCACTTCATTCATCTGCCTTGATGTGGGTTCTGGGAATCAAATTCAAGTCATGAGGTTTATGCAGCAAGCGCCCTTATCCACTGAGTTAGCCTCTATCATATACTTTAAATTACTTAAAGTTGTTCTTATGCCTAATACCTTATAAATGCTATGTAGATAAGTACAATACCATATTGAGTAGTGAAAATAGAGAATAATGAAAAGGAAAAAAAGTAGATAACATGTTCAGTTTGGATGCAACCTCTTGCCCTGAATATTTAAAATTTTTGTTTGAATCTGTGACCATGAAATCCTTACCTCACTATAACCTGTGGTTTGATGACTACTAACTGAGCTATGGTGTACAGCCAGACCTCAAATCTGGTCACTGCATCACTGGCACAGTGGTCCTCCACTCTGGTCACTGCATCACTGGCACAGTGGTCCTCCACTCTGGTCACTGCATCACTGGCACAGTGGTCCTCCACTCTGGTCACTGCATCACTGGCACAGTGGTCGTCCACTCTGGTCACTGAATCACTGGCACAGTGGTCGTCCACTCTGGTCACTGCATCACTGACACAGTGGTCGTCCACTCTGGTCACTGCATCACTGGCACAGTGGTCGTCCACTCTGGTCACTGCATCACTGACACAGTGGTCCTCCACTCTGGTCACTGCATCACTGGCACAGTGGTCCTCCACTCTGGTCACTGCATCACTGACACAGTGGTCCTCCATTCTGGTCACTGCATCACTGGTACAGTGGTCCTCCATTCTGGTCACTGCATCACTGGTACAGTGGTCCTCAAGTTGCTCAGTAGCAAGATTCCTTTAAATCCTGGAAAATTAACTGAGGACTCCAATTTGCTTATTTGGGTTATAGTTCTTGATATTTACTATGAAGGCATCAAAACAAGGACATTAAAATATTAATGAACTAAAGAATGATAATACTCAGTGTATTTCATATAAATAAAAAATTCCCAAGGATAGCTCTAAATTCCAGAACAAACAATTGAGGAAGAGAATGCATTGTTTCACAGGCTTATACATCTTCTTTGCTGGTTTAAAGATATTCAAGGCTGAGAATCCAGCTCTTTGTTCTTAAGGCAGGCATACAAGAGGTACTAGTAGACTGCAGTGGAAGGAGAGCCGGGAAAATAAAGCCCAACATTCCAGGAGATGTTGGATCTTATTGGTTCCTGGAGGATGTTGGCATCTGTAAGGGGCCAAGAGCTATAATCTGAGAATTTATGACCTAATTAGTAAATTCTTTAATTTTTAAATAAATTACTATACACAGTATTTATTATGATGTTTTCCAATAAAACATTTTTAAATTGATTTTCACCCGCCTCTTCTCCTTCGGCTTCCCCAGCCTCTCATGCCCTTTCACACAGCTCTACCATCGCCTCTTCTTGGCTTTGATGTCATGTCCTGATGTTCTCCTTATTCTGGAATCTCCTTTCCTCCTCTGGGGCATCCTTTTAGTTTTCATAACTTATATTCACACTCATCCACTTACATACAGATGCATAAACACTGGAAGCTAGGGTCTACATATGAGCGAGAACATGCAGTTTTGGCCTTCTGAGACTGAGTTACCATATGCATGTACGTGTGTGTGCATTTATGCATATATGTGAATGTGTGTGTATAATTCTTTCCAGATCCATTCAGTGTTCTTTGCAGCTGAGTATAATTCCACTGTGTGTATATCCCACATTTTTATTACTCATTCATCTGTTGACAGGCATCTATACCAGTCTCATTTTTCTGTTATCAGGAACAGTACAGCAGTGCACACGAATACACAGGTACCTTTCTGGCAGGATATCGAGTCCATTGGGTATGGGACTTGAAGTGCCATAGCTGTGTCTATGGTGGTTCTATTTTAATTTTGGAGGGAAGCCTTCCCTCACACTGACTTCCATAATTGCTGTATGAGTTTGTGCTCCCGTCAGCACTGATAAGGGTCCCCCTGTCCCTCTGTCCCTACTTCCATTTGTTGTCACCTCTTTTCTTGATGTGATAGGTGGTAAAGAATCTCACATTAGCGCCAATGTGCTTTTCCGGGATGGCTGAGGATGCCCAGCACTTTAAAAACACTTAATAGCCATTTGTGTTTGCTCTTTGCCTCTTAGTTTCATTAGTCCGTGAATGAATTCTTTAAAAAAAATGTTTATTTTTTGACACTATTAGGCATTAAATGCAGAGCCTCACACATGCTGGGAATGTGCTCTACCACTGAATGCCATCCTCAGCCAAGTGTATTCATTTTGTGTGTGTGTGTGTGTATGTGTATGTATGTGTATGCATGTGTATATCACTTGTGGAGGTCAAGGGTGACCTTGGGTGTCAGCACTCACCTTATACTTGTTTGAGACAGGCTCTTATTGTTGGCCACTGTGTACATCAAGGTAGACTTGCAGGCCTTGTCTTGTCTCTGCCTCCCATTTGACTGTAGCATCCCTGGGCTCACAAGCGCATGCTACTCTGCCTGGCTATGTGGGTTCTGAGGATTCAAGTTCAGGTTCTCATGCACGCACAGCAAACACTTTGCCCACTAGGCCTTTGCCTCAGACCTTTCTATTTATTTATTTATTTGTTTGTTTGTTTGTTTATTTTTGAGACAATATTATGCTATATAGCCTAGACTGGTTGCCATTTCCCCATTTCTGCCTCAGTCTCCCAGGTGCTTGGAATACAGGCATGAGCCACCATACTGGGAAGACCTGCTAAATTTATTACTTTCTTTAATTTTATCCCAAACTGAAAGAATGAACATATTTTTTAGTTTAAAGGAAATATTGTGTCCTTTGACTATATCTGCCAGTCTCTGAAGGTCCAGTTAGTGAAAGCTGCAGGGATATTGAAATCACTTTATTTACATGTGTTAGAAGAGGGTCTTTATTGTAGAAGAGAAAGGGGGATTGTATTTTGTATCAACTTTCTGTTGAAGCAGAAGCGGGCAGGAAGCTGTGTGGAGTCTTTGTCTGGCTTTCTTCAGGTTACCAGCCTCTGGCTGGGAGGCCAACAGAAGCCAGAGATGACTGACCCAGGCCTCCAGCTTGGCTTTTCTGGCCTAGTCATCCTGATTCGCCAATTTTCTTGATTTTATACATGTTCAAGGAAGGCAGGGCACACTGAGATATTCCTCAGTGTCTCAGTCATTTTTCCATTGCTATAACAAAATAGCTGAGAAAATCAATTTGATAAATGAAACATTAATTTTTATTCATGGTTTCAGAGGTCCATGGCCATTTGTTTCCATCAGTTTGGGCCTGTGACAGTGCAATAATCATAGTGGGAATATATGGCTAAGAAGGATATTTGCCTCATGGTGGTCAAGAAGCAAAGAGAGAAGAAGAGGCATCGGTTGCTATCTCCCCTTTGTAGGCATCTCCCCAATGACCTAACTTCCTCCCTCTAGGCCCCATTATCTAAAGGTCCTACCATCTCCAACCAGCACTCCAGGCTGGAGACAAAGCTTTACCTGGCATGTCCTTGCATAACATCTAGACCCAGCTAAGACCTTGCTTGGCTTTGGGATGCTTTCCCTGACATCTCAGCTGTAGGTTTCCTTCAGCTACAATAGGTAGCACCATTGAGAAGGTGACCTCAGGTAGAGATGAAGCCTCCTATGTGCAAACAGGTCAATGGAGCACCCGAGGAGAGACTGGAGGTGACTTACACTTGTATTCATTATTGCTATGATTGACCCAGCATTTGTACCCTGAGAGTGTGGCTTTTGTTTTTTGAAATCATGTAGGAGAAACTGGGGAGAAGGGCACAGAAATGGGTAATTGTGATTCAAAAGTGGTGACATCCAGAAAATTAGGAGAGAAAGGGAATTGTGGAGGAAGCCTTCCTGGAAAAAGGGGTCTTTCTGAACCGAGGCAGGAAGGGCTTCAGAGAAGAATTGTGGACAGGTGAAGGGGATGGGTTCCACCCCCAGCCTTGTGATTGCTAGAATCTACCACATGTTCCGCTCTCCTAACCACAGTGCCTGGGCATAGTAGATATGCCAGCAGGAGAAATCACGAGAGAGAGAGAGAGAGAGAGAGAGAGAGAGAGAGAGAGAGAGAGAGAGAGAGAGAGAGAGAGAGAGAGAGTTTTTAAGCAATGCCTGGGGGGAGGGGCAGGGATGACAAGAGAGGGTAAGACTGAGGCCAGGTCATGGAGGGCCTGATCTCTCAGCTTCCTAATGAGCAAGAATGTTTTCTTTTATATAGGAATGGGGCATAGACTTGCATTTTATATCCAGCAGAAGCAGGGCTAGGGAGCCAGAGGCCACCTCCCCAGCACACATGCAGAAACTATTTTAGCATCATTTTTTCAACAGTCTCTGTGGTGAGTCTGGGAGTATAGGTATAGAAACCATCTTGGACTTTATTCTGTGTTGTCTTGGGATCTGGCTTGGCCTGGAAGGGCTGCCTGAGGTGAAAAAGAGAAGCCAGAGAATGGTGAGACTGAGCACTAAATACCCCTCCTGGTAGGTACTACTGTGGGGTCCGTATGGCTCATGCCAGAGGGCAGGCAAATGTTGAAACTTCTGCTTAGCAACCAGACTGTGGACCAGGTTGAGGTCAGGGTTGACCAACAGAAGCTTGTAGGAGAAGATGAGAGCCCAGACTCCTTTTTGTTTCTGTGGAGAGAGACACTGTAGCTAGATCTCATGAGGGTGCCACAGGGACTGAAGAATTTGTTCTAGGAAGGGAGGAGGCAGGTTCTGCAGAAATCACACTCCCATCCTGCAGTGAAATAACCTAAAAACACCCTTCTTGCTGTGGCTTTCTACAAACCATTTAATACCTCCAGGGACCTCCCAGGAAATATGCTAGAGTGTTGTTCCCATTTTCCCTTTGATCTGGGACGAGACTGACCAGGGCCAATGGGAGATGAGCCAGGCTGGCCTTGGCTTGCCAGGACTCCAGGCAGGGAGGATGCCTGACCTGCAGTTCTTTCTTTGGGTGTACTGCATGGAGAAAATTACTAGTTCATCCTACTGTGTCCTTAAGAGCTGGTCCCATGGTATATAGCAATTACCCTTGACTGAGAGCCCTAGGGTAGCAGCAGCAATAGGTTTCCATGGCCTTGCAATTTTCTTTCCTTCTTTTTCTTTCTTTGTAGCTCTTCACTATAGGCAGGAACTAAGCAGCTGTATATTCATGTCTTCTGTGAAAGCCCTGACCCTGTTCCTTGAGTGGTGTTTTTACGAGCAGACAGTTGCAGAATGGAAACAGACCCAGAAACAATTCCCTGAATTTTGACTTGTCTCCTTGCTACTTTGGGAGGATCATGACCTTCCCGAATAGTAAATGAACAAAAGCTACTCCTCTGCCTACCAGAGAGTGCCCAAGGTACCAGAGAAGTGATAGTGTTGTCATGGTGACCATGGCCCAGGGAGATAGAGATAGGAAAAAGAACAAGACTGTTCTGCCTTTCTGGAAACCTGCTTGCCATGGCGGAGACAGAGGAGCAGAAGGGACTTCTATGGTCACAAGATAGATGATGATATGGGTCACCATTTCTTTGGATGAAACTTTGACATGTATGATTTTATACACTACTCACTGCAGACTTAGAGTAGGAGCTATGATCATCCTCCATGTATCACAGAGAAAGGGGTTGGACAATAAGCTGAAATTCACACAACTGGTATATGCATGAGCTTGAACCTGAACTTGGGGCTATAGAAGTTAGAGTGAGGTCAAGGTAGACCAGATGGCCCCTGTCACTCTTTCTGGTCATCAACTTTGGAAATCTATTTCTCCTTGGGAGAGTACTCAACATGGGTAGTGGAGGACACATATAGCTAAGACCCAACTGGTCCAAGCAGCCTTCCTTCATGATGGATTATTTGGTGGCAGGCACTATAGCATCTCTATAGCAACCCATGAAGTACCATGAAGATTACTATCTTTGTTCATGCAAGGGTACCCCTTTTCACCAGGCAATCTAATTATTAGTCTAAGTTCCCATTGCCAGAGAGAGGTCACAGAGACATTGGCTCAACAGGAGGGAACGGAAGAAGATGAAGACTGGGGGAGAGGGCACAATCTATGTTGCTGTTGTAGCTGGCTCACACCCTCAGATCACCTGTAGGTTTGTAATTCAGTAATCCATGCCCATAGGCAGCTGCTTTTCTAAGATGCACAGTGGATCCAGGGCCTACTGTGGTCATGTCACAGTTGTGGTATCATGTTCTGTTTGCCTGTTTCTGACTGCAGACTCCAGATGAACCAGACCAGGTGAGATGCACAGCCCTGGCACAGGGCTGCTATGAGCAGGACATTGATTCCATAGGACCACAGAGTGTCCCTAGTGTCAGGGAGGATCTTGAGAGTTGGTGGCTTGCAGGCCAGACTTCTCTTATCTCTAGGATTCCCCTGGTAACCCAAAGTGGAGACCCCCGTGCCTGGCTCCCTGTTCTTAACAAATGTGGGCTTTCTCTGCATTTCTTCTCTTCAAAACTAGAAATTTTTATTTCCTCTTTTTCTACTATCCTATTTGCAAACACAGATTGGCTCCAGTTTAGCACCCATGGCTCAGTATAATATGTAGTATGTGCTTTATAATATATAGCTGTTTTTATAATATAGAGCTATTCTTGTGCTCAAAAGTTTCTTTCTAGTTGAAGGTTGTAAATCCTTTCACTGGCTGCTGGACTCCAGCAGAAGGCATGCATATGCACAAAAGAAATTATGCATGTAACAAACTGTGGTTTAATCCATAGGCCGTCGTGTTGTATTACGTTGAAGACATTACTGATTCTAATGTGCATCACTGGTCTCTGTGGCACTAAGAGTGAATAACTGCCACTTAAAGCAGCTCATCCATGGCTCAGGATACCCTGGCTACACAGACAGTTATAGTGAAATAAAGAAATGCAGGCATTTGGAAGCATTAAAATACAGACTGTAGAGCTGTTTGTAAGTAAAACATGTGCAGGTGTGTTTATACTAATAAATCAGCAGAAGAAAGGGTAGACCATTCCAAACCTGCCTTATGTTATTAGGTTGAGGGTATCAACAGAGGGGAAACCCAAAATAAGCCTTGCCTGGTACAGCAAGTCTTGAGATATTTAATAGCTCTCTCCTCTCTCTCTCTCTCTCTCTCTCTCTCTCTCTCTCTCTCTCTCTCTCTCTCTCCTTCTTTCCCTCCCTCCCTCCTTCCCTCTTCCAAGGTATGGTTTCTCTGTGCCTTGGCTTTCTGAAACTCACCCTCTAGATTAGGCTGGCCTCAAACTCACAGAGATTCACCTGCTTCTGTCCCCATCCTTGCCCCCAAGTGCTGAGATGAAATGCATGTGCCACCACAGCCTGGGCATTTAATAGGCTCTTAATATGTTTATTGACAATGGGAACTGATCCTACTGGCCAGCAGTCTCCTGAGGAATGTGTCATAAAATGTATTCCCCAGCCCCATTCCGAGTCTACTGTCTTTAAATCTATGGCCTCAGGTATGGGGGTGGGGAGCTGGGGGTGGGGGGTGGACTCTATTGCATACAATAAACCTCCTCCTGTTAGATGCTTTATTTGGTAATGAAAAGGATTAAGATCAGGAAAGGCAGGTGGCCAGGTCAGGGCAGAAGAGTCCCTGCATCCATCACTGGACCCCCAAGCTGCACAGTCCAAGCCTGAGCTCAGTGTGCATGCCTCTCCTGCTTTTCTTTTAAGCAGGATGCAGTTTCACGCAAATCTCAGGCTGTCCATTTCCAAGCCCCATCTAACACTTGACCTTACAAGTCTACCTCACCAGCACGTGCCACTGTCTTTCCTCTGTTTGGACTGACGGATGAAATGCTGTAGATAATACCTGCTGGATCCTGAAGGGACAGCCTCGGTTTCCCTTAGTGCCATCCTCAGAAGGACAGGAAGTGAGCCTATGACCAAGGCCAGGACCATGCCTGGGCGCTATTGAAGAGCCTCTTTCTCCTGCAGGCCATGTGGGAGCAGTGTCAGCTACTGAAGAGTGCCTCGGTGTTTGCCCGCTGCCACCCTCTGGTGGATCCCGAGCCTTTTGTGGCTGTCTGTGAGAAGACTTTGTGTACCTGCACGACTGGGCCAGAGTGCGCATGCCCCACTCTCCTTGAGTATGCCCGGACCTGTGCCCAGGAAGGGATGGTCCTGTACGGCTGGTCCGACCACAGCGCCTGTCGTAAGTTGCTGCTTTCCTCTGTGCTAGGCACATGCTGTTTGTCCCAGGGTGGTGACACACGATGTTTTGGAGCTGTGATGTGATGTGCACCTTCCCACCGCTTCCATCAGCCCGTGTCTTCTGAGCCCTGAATTGACACCTGCCCTCTGTCACCTAGTCCTGTAAGCACTGGCCTGCAGGGGAGTCCCTTCCTTCGTTGTCTGTGTAGAAGCTGAGCAAGCCTTCCGAGGTCCTGTCTCAGTACCCTGTGACTCTCTTAGGAAATCCATTCCTTGGCTTCCCATAGTTGTCCCTGCTTCCTTGCAGGAGGCAGTTAGGTCTCAGTGTTTGTCCTCACGGTTTTCCTGAGTGAGAAGAAGGAGCATCAGGTTATCTAAGCTGCATATGGGGTGGGCCCAGAGAGACCAGAAAGCCATCATTAAGCCGTCCCTTTTATTAACTCACATTTCCGGCCTCCAGGCACAGCGTGTACTGTGTTCCTTCAACACCCATTTGGCATCTCTAAATCTCACCAGGTCCTTAGTCATTGTCAACATCTCCAAATTACCATGATTAAACAGAGACTTCTGGTCACCTTGCAAAAGCTTTCTCTCACCATGCTGATCAAAAGCCACTTGACGGACAGCTGGGTGGCTATAATTAGGCAGATAGTGTGGACTGAGGGAGTCCTGGCTGGTATTGACACTGCACACTTGAGTTTTACCATCTGGCAAGGAGCTTTGCCATCAGCTTTGCCTGTCATCTCTGCTGTGGGGGTGTGGGACGATGGGGTTAGAGCTACCATCTCCTCTGTACAAGGGAGTGGCTGTCTTTTCAGACCTTTGAAGGTAGAGTGGAGGAGATGCCTGATAGATGATCTTGAAGAAGTTGTGGGTGATTGTTTGGAGGAGAACCAGGCCTTGTTCACAAGGATCTGTGTGTTCCATGTGGTGAACAGAGGGGTAGTTTTGGCAAAGGCTCAAAGGCAGCCTAGTAAAACAGTGGAAATAAGTGAATGTCACCAAAGTGGGCATGGATAGAATGTGCCCTGAGCTGGATGAGGTAACTTTTGGTAGGAGCCAATATCAGCCCACATCATGAAGAAGGTCTTTCAGAGGAAAGGGAGTAATTTCTTGCTGGTACCTGGAAATATTTTTTTTCTTTTTTTTCTTTTTGTTCAGAATTTGGTGTTGCTCTGAGAAGGTTTTAGGTAAGAGTTCCAGAACACTGAGAGACAAAAGATGCCCAAGTTTTCTTCTTGGAAAATGGGGACACATAGCCAGGAGGCTGGGGTGGCTGACCTAGGCATCCCAGTGAGTCTTAGCTGGGACCTTGCAAAATGAAAGATGCTCTTTCAGGGAAATGCTGGCATCAGAGGGGGTCCATGGGCTGGTGGGTTGGAGATGGTCCCTGAGACCCTACAGACAGAGGGAACAGTCAAAAGAGGCCAAGCTGGCTGGACTTGCAGTGTGGTTTGGAAGCTGCCATGCTGGTGAACTGCTTGGGGACAGTCATTTGATTTGTCTTTCAGACCCAGCATGCCCCGCTGGCATGGAGTATAAGGAGTGTGTGTCTCCCTGCACCAGAACCTGCCAGAGCCAGCCTATCAATGAAGTGTGTCAGCAGCAGCAGTGTGTGGATGGCTGTGGCTGCCCTGGTAATAAATTCCCCTCTTCATTTGCAAACCTGAGGCCCTGCCAGTGCTCTTGGCTTTGGGGAGAGAGATGAAGGCTGCCTGTGTCTTTCCCTCATGGCTGTAATCAGAAGTCTTTTATTTAGCTTTTTTTTTTTTTTAAGTCTTTATACAAAGGGATCAGGATTAAACTGGTCTTTATTTTTAATTTGTGTTTTCCCATGGTACTGTATTCACAAGCTCTGTGTCTAGGGAGATAAGGATGGTCTTGGTCCTAACAGTGACTTTGTTTAGGGAGCTCCTGGCCTGATCTGAGCTATGGTTTTGTTTTCTCAGGGTTCAGGACTCCAGTCTGGGAGAAAGGTCTTATAAAATATGTCCTGGTTTTACCTTGTGTGCTCAGCTGAAAGGGGTTTTGCATTAGAAAGTCTCTGTCCAGAAGACCATGAGTGATAGTCATGAGCTGTGTTCAGCTATGCAGAGGAGTAAGTCCTGAGGCTCATGACTTCTCTACTGTATGCTATTGAATGAAATCATAGACTCCGTGCAATCTTGTAGGGAATGGAGAGAAATAACCCAGCACACACTCACACATTGCATCATGCAAGTTCTTTGAGATTCCTGCAAGAAGGCTAGGTTTATTGGCATTTCCATTGGACAACCCTGAGCAGGCTCTTTGGCCCATTCTTGATTCTGTAGAATGGAGATGGGCATCTCCCTCCCCCCAGTCCATCAATGTCAAGGATAAACATCATAGTACATTTTCTTAGAGCTTTTCAGAAGCACCAAGCTTTTGATTGCCCAGAGGGTTCTAGAAGTGAGAGATTAAATGATGATGATGACGACAGTGCTGAGATCTTTGCCTTGATGCCCTTGAACCCAGAGGGAGAGGTCCTTGATGAAGGCCGGTGTATACAGAGCTCTGAATGTCCTTGTGTGCATGCTGGGAAGCGGTACCCTCCTGGAACCTCCCTCTCTCAGGACTGCAACACTTGGTAACTGGGCCTATATAGTGTGGTCTACCCAGGGGTTTTGAGAAGGGAGGCTTGGGCAGAAGGATGGGTTAGGGGCTGGCGTTGGTTGAGGGCAAGGGGCGGGGAGTTGGCAGAGGGATCTGAACAGGTGTTGGAGGCAAGGGTGGTATGCAAAGATCATGTCACAGATATGCCTAGGGGAAAATCAGAGATGCACATCTTTTTCATGTAGCTGACATCTCTAGCTCTTTCCAAATGATGGTCTGGTAAATAAATGATGCTTGTCCTCAGCAAAGAGGCTATATTTCATCAAGAACACAGCTTCTCTTCTTAAATCTTTTGTCTGTTGGGTGATAGTAAACAGAGTCCCCTAGCAGGACCTCCTTTGTCTGTGTTCCATGGGGCCTAGGTGGTCTCAGCCTGGGCATCTATTCCTGCTTACATCGAGCAGCTCTTTGAGACTCTCTCTGAACATTACCTCCAATCAGCTCACTGTCCTCCATACACTGGGGTAAATAGCATCTTGTCCCAGAGGTTCTTAACCTCTGGGTCATTACCCTTTTGGGGGTCAAATATCAGATATATTGCATATCAGATATTTACACTATGATTCATAACAGTAGCAAAATTACAGTTTTGCAGTAGCAACAAAATAATTTTGTGGTGTGTTGGGGGGGTCACCATCCCAGGAGGTACTGTGTTAAAGGGTCACAGCATTAGGAGGGTTGAGAGCACTGCTCTAGGGCCTGCTCAGCTTCAGGGTCCTTCCTGTCCCTGTCCAGTATGACAGTGGCTAACCCTTTTCACAGATCTTTTCCTGCTTCCCCCACCTGTACATGGGAAGAGGAACAAAGCTCCTTACTACCAAAACAGGTATTCAGGGCCATTGGACACCCTAGGTTTTCATTTTCTTTTTTAGTTTCTTCTAGTTTATGACATCTCCCAGGGTCTTTTGTGGTCAAAGCCATGTCCTGTACACTTTAACACTTGAAAGATGGCTCTGGCATCATTCCCTTCTTTTTCCTGTATTCCTTCTCCAGGAAGGGTAGGGCTATCTGTGGTGAGCATTAATTTAATTAGATGTTCTCCTGGCAGAACTAATGACCTGAGCCTCTTTTGACCAACAGCATCTGCAGAAATAGCCTGTGGATCTGCAGCAATGAAGAATGCCCAGGTAGGCTTGTGGACACACCTTTTTTCCCCCTTTCTCTGTAGAGGCGTGCCCTCTCCTGCTGGACAGGGAGCCCATAGACCAACAGACAAACTGAACCCTTTGCAAGACCTCATGACTTCAACCTTGGTTGAAGATCTCTGCTGGGTTATCTGCTGACTGTGGGCCATGCTTGCTCCCCTACAGCAGTTGAAGGAGGAGTGGGTTGTCCTGTCCAACTCATCTTTGCTTTGGGAATTAACTTGCTAAGCTGTAAGACATGAGCAGAACTGACTAGGCAACAAGAAGAGAAATTATTTGGAAAATTAAGAGAAAGAAGAAGGTTCCAACAATTCTTTTGGCTTGGATTTTTAGGACAAAGCCAGGTTTCTGTAGTCTCAGTATAGCAGTTAAACAGAGTAGCAGTGGAAGGCAGAGAATGGACACTTACTCAATGAAGCAACACTTGGGAGAGGAACAAATAAAGAGTTTGCGACCCCAAGTCTTCCCAAGGATTCCTTACTGCTGTCATGTGTGCCCCTTGAGGGAATCAATCCCCTTTCTACAAGATGCTTGCTTCTGAGGCAGGTGTGGCCTCGCCCTCCTGGATAATTGCCCTCATCTGCCAGGGGTTCTGTCCTGGGAGGGTTTGTTATTCCAGGAATCTAGGTGACTCAAGGGGAAAAGTTAACAGTGGCTTAGCTCCGTGCCTTCAGCCAAAGTAAAGGAGACAGACGCCAGGAAGGGATCAATGGCCAGTGTTTTCCTGCTCTAACCAACTTCTGGGCACAAATGAGAAGTCAACATTTTTTTTTTTTTTTTTTTTTTTTTTTTTTTTTTTTTAGCAAAAACAGCTTTTGAGTGATTTTTTTTCATTGGAATTTTCTGGAATGCTTGATATGCAAACCACAGTATGGTCCAAATGCTAGAAAAACTAGGGTAGCCAAGGATCCATTCCCTAGTTACCCATTTGGAACGTGCTTAGGGAGCTGCATTGTAGTCCCAGCCCTTTGCTTTACCTGCATAGTCTCAGCTCATTGGTTACAAAACTTGCCCATTCAAAGCTCCCTCTGCCTTCTCACACTTCATGACTCCAGACCTTTTGCTTTGTGCTCCCTCATGTGATGTTTTTGATATTCTGGACACTGTGCTAAGGGCTTTTCATGTTATCTCATTGCTACAACCTGTGAGACAAGTACAGTTTGTCTTCACCTTGCAAAAGAGAAAACAGACAGAGACAGGTTAAGGAGTTTTCTCAAAGGCACAAAAATGCTGAGAGGCAGAGACAGGTCTCAGTTCACAGTCATCTGGATTCTCTACGTTTTCTTCCCTTTGCTGGCCCTAGACTTAGGTTGGTCACAAGTGACTTGGATACCTGGACTCATGTGAGGTCTGTAGATTAGAAGCCCTAGGGTCATCTGGGACTTTATCTAATGCATGCCACACTGGGAAAATTCTGGAACTTAATGGGAGCTAGGACATAAAGATTGTTCTCAAAAATGCTGTCCGTGTTCTCTCTATTTGAGCATAATCGCATCCCATGTAGGAGTCTGAATGTTGCAGGATATTTGATCACACTGTGTGTAAGGCATCTTTTGATTGGTTTAATAAAGATCTGAATGGCCAGTAGACAGTCAGGAGAGACTAGGCAGGACTTCTGAGGAGAGAGAGGACCTGGAGAAGAATCTGATGCCAGTGAGAAACAGAGGGAGTTGGATATACAGAATGAAGGAGAGGTAAAAATCCACATGGCAGAACATAGATTAATAAAAATAGGTTAATTTAAAAGTGCCTATGCCAAGGCCAAGTTTTCATAATTAACATTAAGTCTCTGAGACATTGTTTGAGGACTGGCAGTCAGAAAGCACTATTACAATTGGTGTCCAGTGTGGAGTCCCAGCCCATGTATCCAAACATAAGGTCGGAGAAAACTGGGAAAAGTCCTGGATATGGGGCTTTCTGCTTGCACGTACAGAGGTGTAGTTCCTTTAAAAGGCGCTGCTGTGTAACAGAGCACTTGAACAGCTGATGTGCTAGGTAAAAATGCCTGGTTGGGGGCAGAGCCAACCCACAGTGCCATGTGCTATGTGGAGTCCTGTGGTGGTAGCCTAGCTAGTTAAGATTTGGCTCACACAGTCAGAGAAAGCTGCAGACACATGAAATGTCAGATCTAGACCAGAAAACCTCTCAATAGGTACATAATGCTTAAAAATGTGCTTAGACGCTGAAGAAAGAAAAGAAAATGGTTATATACAGGTATAAAGATAAATAAGTAGTTTAAAAATAATAAAATGAAGTCTTTAAAGAAAGAGTAAGGTAATATAAAAAAATAAACTATCTAAGGATGGAAAATACATAAGGCATCTGGATCCTATATAGTCTCTGTTGACTAATTTTTTAAAATGCTAATGAGCAATAAATTGACAGCTGCTGCAAGATACGGGGTTGTGGAAAAGAACTGCTCAATTAAACCAGCCTATACATTTTAAGGATGTCTTAACTTTACAATGGAAGTCAGAGAATGTGCTGTGCTGGGGGAGAGGTTATGCCTTTGTTTCCACAAAAGAAGACATACTACGAATGCCATCAAGATTAATAAAGATTAGATTCAAATAAGAGAGACCTCTTGATTAGGAAAGGTTCATCCAAGAGCGTGGCCATTCAGCTCTTTATTAAACAAGTCAGAAGGCACATTTTAGACCATGTGATCAAATATCCTGCAACATCTGAACCTTCCCATAGCTAAACCAGAAGCATCCATTGTATAAGCCCTGTGAGCCACGGTGGAGAGAATTAGGAGTTAAGGTGGCTGTGGTTTTCTTCAGACTGACTCCCAGATGTGAAGGTCAAAACACCAGTGACTTGAGGGATGGGAATCTAGTCAGCATCCTTTCATTCACCCGTTCATTCAACTATTACTAGAGTATACACTGTGTCCACGAAAGACTTGTTTGGACAATATGATCCCATTGTCTTCAGCTCAAAATTTCTAACAGCTTTGCTGAGGAGTCAAGACAGCTTCTTGATTCCTGGAAGGGCGGGTAGCCAGTCCTGACTTGTCTATGGAGTGGTTTCATGCTTTGCTGATAAAGCTACTAAGATCTTGTCTCATTCTCAAAGTCCTGCTTTGACCTACCTCTCCTTCTATCCATCTCTACCCATGCTTGCCAGATTAGGCTTACCTCTCTCTTTACCTGTGCCTGTCTTATCTCTCAGGTAAGCAGTAAGAGCTATGGAAGGGGAAGAATCAGTGGGAAGGTTCTGGAAGGGGATACACCTTGTTCTTCCAGTGAAGAGAAGAACAGACTAGGGCTCCCGTGAAGAGCCTGGAGGGGCTGTAGTGTGTGTCTAAGACATGGAGTACTTGGCTTTGAATGCAGGCAGAGAAGAAATTGTATTAGTCATCCATCTCTGTGCCACAAATTCCCAAGCATAACAGTCACTTTGAAGGATGCCTAGAGCAAAGAGTGCTGAGTGTGGGCACTGAGAAGGGGAAGGGTGAAGGAAAGGACTGGAATAGTGGTCTGCTGGGGAAGAGCTGGGAGATCCCTATGGATGCCTTTCTAGAAACTCCCTGTTCCTTGTTTGTCTTTGTGTACTGGCTAGGAGGTAGGACATTCTCAGACAAAACTGTGGTGCATTGGTTAGTTTTACTACAAGAGAATGCCTGATGCAGTCTGCCTGTGAAGTAGGGGATTTATTTTGGTTCAAGATTCTGGAGATTGAGTTTGAAGGTCTGGTGGCCCCATTTATTAGAGCCTGTGGTGACAAAGACCTGTGTATCAGAATGAACCAATAAGCAGAGGGGGGTGGGGTGGGATAGGTTCTACCATTCTTCAGGGGCACATGCCAATCACTTAAGTACTTTTCACAAGGCCCACCTCCTATGCTTCCACAGCCTTTAGATAGTGCCATGCTTGGGACCAAGCCTTTAACACATGGGCCTTTGGTGGATATTCAATACCCACACAACAGCATGTGGTTTCCATGGAGTCTGCATCCTGTTGCTCCTTCTCAACCTCTGCATCATACACTGCCAGGAGTCATGTCAGTGTTCCTTCAGGTGATGCATCATGTATTACAGCAAGGCTTTCTTCCATCCAGGCTGTGGGTTGTCCTCCAACCCCTTGGCAGGTGACCACACTGACCAGTGTCAGAGAGGCACCAGGCTTGACCCTGAAGACAGTAGGCTGATTAGAAACTCTCTAATCATGGGTTGGACCCCCAAACCATGGGGGCAGTCCATGGTGATTGTGTTCAAAGCAATCTTCTCAATACTTTCCTCGTCTGCCAGCTTGGGATAGCAATGCCCATCACTGGTCAGGAGGTGGCTCCCACAGAGAGTGCAGAGATGTAGCACACATATTTGGTCAGAATTACAGTACTAAGTTAAAGGCCTGCTTGGAGGAGCCTGGAGTCTGCAGGAAGTCAATTTTACCTTGGTGGAGGCTGTGGACTGATATTTCTTCTGGAATGCTGCAGGAAAAGGCAAAGGCCAATAACTCAAGCAGGGAATCCTATCCAGGGCCTACTAGCTCCCACCAAAGGGTTTGTTCATAAGAAAAAGAAGTGTTCTTTAGACAAGAGATCTCCTCCTGCCCCCTCTCCTCCTCTCTCTCCTCCTCCTGCCCCCTCTCCTCCTCTCCCTCCTCTTCCTGCTCTTCTTCCTCCTTTTCCTCCTCTTCCTGCTCTTCTTCCTCCTTTTCCTCTTTCTTCTAAATGACGGGGGATCTTTACACAGGAGTAGCCTTGCTTGAACATTAGAAGGCTCTACTTTGTATGCTCTGTTAAGGCTCTCTTACATTTCATTCATTTGTTTTTCTTGCATCTGGTGGCTGCCCCTCACTGCCTGCTGTGAAAAAACATCTTAGCTGTCCTGCTCTGGGCTGAGGAGTGTGAGTCTGGCCATGTGCTCATTGTTTGCTTGGATGTTCTGGGTCCCTCAGCCAGCTACTACCCGGCAGCTCACCCGTCCATTTCCCCAGGTTTCCTGTGTTTGCAGCTCAGCTTCTCAATTGTACCAAAGAGATAAGCCACATATAATATTTAGACTTCTGATTGCTGAGAAATCAACAGGGTCAGAGCAGGAAGCCAGATCGGGGATTAGATTCCAGGCCTGGATGTTTTCCTTTCCAATAGTTGCAAAACTTTCTCATTGACCCTTCTTTCCCTGGGCATTGTCAACGAGAGTGGAAGTGTGGTTCCATACTAAGATAAGAGTGTTCTTGAGAAAATAGGGACGGCTGGGGGAAGAATCCCACCCACTTCTCTGCATCCAGGTCAAGGCATTTGACATAAATGACCACATTGCTCTGTTTGTTCAATCATGGTAAGTTTAGAAAAATATTAGGAAAGCCCTTCCTGTGACATTGCTGGATTCCAGGACTTTCACAATGGGTTGGGGTGACCATTGGGCCCATTGTATTGCTGCTCAGCTTTCCACCAGGTTCACTCCGCTCTTGACCTTTTGCAAGGCACGGGATGAGAGAAGATGTGATGAGAGGGAGCTGGGGCCTAGCTATTTCTTTCATGTTCATCAGGCTAGTTTTGGTCACCGGCCATCCTACTTTTCTGAAAGGGAGTAGTTGTCCTGGGGACCAGACATGTTACTTGCCCCCTTGAAATACTTGCCTTTTCCTGACCTCAAGGCAGAGCCACACCCGAATTCAAAGTTGTACATTTAGCTTGGTTTAGCCTTTCTGTTACTGAGAATAGCAATGAGGGGGCAGAATCTGGCATCCTCTGTTTCTTGTTCTTGCCATATGGGCAGTAGGAATCACACACTAACCTTGTAGGATGTTCAGGTTATGTTAGAACTCAGCACCAGCTCTGGAGATGGCCCAAGTGGAGCTGTGGGACCTTTTCAGGAGAGCTTCCGGGACAGGCTATGCTATGGAGAACCTAGCCTTGGATGTGTGGAGGCAAGGGTGATGGGTGGCCAGAGGCTACTTTTTCCATGGGACACAATTTCTAATGTTGGAGGCAAACCTGGCACAAACACTCAGAGATTGACAAGAGAGTATGCCTGTTTTAGCCACAGGCCATTCTGAGCATTGAGGGTAGAGTTTGGCCAGGCTGGGTAGACATTGGCAGGGCCTCTTCTAGGACACGTGAGGTCATGGCTGAGCCCCTGGAAGGCAGGGCCGAAAAGTCACAGTTGTGTAGGAGGAGGCATGTAGTCTCCATGTGCAGATGTAGCAGCCTGGGTTGGGAGCTGGCCATATCATGTTGGCTAGGCTAGGGGAAGGGATGGAGTGTCTCATTGGCACTGAGTCAGCCTGACCTTTTCTCCTCTCTGCCTCTGGCTTTTGCCCTTCATGACTTTCCTGGGGTAGGACTGTCCCCAATTCCCTCTACAGGCCAGTTCAGTGAGAGCTCTGCTTCTGGACAGTCTCCCTGGCCCTGTTGAACAGAGCTCTCTATCCAGCCTTCCAGGCTGCTGTCTGCAGCTGTCCTGGCCCTGAGCAGGGAGGCTGAGAGGGCCCACTGAGCAAGCTGCAGGGACAAGAGCTCAGAACTGGGAGCTGTGGGTATGGACCTTGACTCTATCATAGAGTGAATTCATCTTCCTTAGTCGCTCTGTTTGTAGAAGGGACATCGGCCTGTAACCAACTCTGACATCTTGTTGAGAGTGGAGATTGATTTACAATTCTTTGCCAGCACTCAGTTTTGGTTGTCATGGGGGAAAGGGCACCTGGGAGCTTTGGGGGAGGGGCACCTGTGTTCATGTGCACCCCACTGTGCCAACTAAGTGCTTCTCTCCTTATTCCTTCTTCTGGGTCCTTCCAGGAGAGTGTCTTGTCACAGGTCAATCCCACTTTAAGAGCTTCGACAACAGGTACTTCACCTTCAGTGGGATCTGCCAGTACCTGCTGGCCAGGGACTGCCAGGACCACTCTTTCTCTGTTGTCATAGAGACCGTGCAGGTGAGCTTGGCCAGGATGCCTGTCCAGAGGCTGCAGAGCCTCATGGCAAGACTGGAGTCTTGATACTGTCCTGTGCACAGGAGGGATCTCTTCCCTTCAGTGGCCTCATGCAAACCCAGTCTGCCTTTCCTTCTTAGCCACTGGGAGATGGCTACCTTGTTACTTGGGGAGGTAGGGAGGGATCAGCCCCTCAGATCTAGTCTGTGGCTCCCTAAACCTCTGCTCTTTGAAACTGAAAGCATATTGGGGTGGGGGGCATCACGGTCCCCTTCTTTATGGTGCTGTGATACGGGTATGCATTCTTCAGGTAATGAAGCAAGGATGAGAATGCTTATAGGACTTCTGCCCTGGGGAAGCCCCTGATTATTCTGGGTTCATAGGCCCAAGGAATAGGAAGAGCTGATGGCTGAAGTTTGATTGTAAAACAAACAAACAAACAAACAGACAGACAAAAACCATTCAGGGATGAGAAAGGGTTAGGGTTAGGACCTTCTTGCGTGACTCAGCACCCCCTACTCACGGCATCTGTGAGAATGGAAGTGTGCTATTGAACGAGGCCTGTGAACTCTAGAGTTGAGGCTGGGTTCTGGACTGGTGGGAGCTGCGGTAAGGTCACTCTGTACTTCCACTTGTCAGTGTGCTGATGACCCTGATGCTGTCTGCACACGCTCAGTCACGGTGCGCCTGTCTGCCCTGCACAACAGTCTTGTGAAGCTGAAACACGGAGGAGGGGTTGCCATTGATGGCCAGGACATCCAGGTTCCCTTTCTGCAAGGTGAGCTCATTACCTCATCCTCCTGTTTGATATCTATCCCTGCCCACTGAGGGCACCCACTCCTTCCCTGGGAACCTGATGGATATTTAGCTGGGAAGGGGATCAGTGTTCTAGGTTCCGTGTCTCTGCAAGCGAAGGTTCCCTGAAGCAGAGGTTGACCCAGTTGAGAGGTCAGGGGTGACTGATGAATGTCAGCTCAAGGATGCTACTTGGGGGTCATGCCTCATGAGAAAAACGTTCTTCTCCTATGTCTCCACCCAGGTCACATTAACTGACTTTGTATCACTCAACCCCCAAACTTTACTTTCCAAAGCATCTTTCTGACCCCTCTCCTCTGTGACTCCCGAATCTCCTGTAGCCGATCATCCTAGCTTGGCACACAGCGGATGATCCTGGCAAGTGAACACAGTGTGTGCATGTGCGTTTATGTTGAGTGTGACTCTCAGGGAGCTGATATTTTCCTCCAAGGCAAGGCATAAGCGCCTCTCACATCTCCACCTTCCCACAGCAGTGGACTTGGCGGGGAGACTGTAATTCAGCCTGAAGCCAACAGGCACACTCAAGAAACAGGGTTAGGGGTTGACACTTTGTGTCGCTGTGATAAAAAACAACAACAACAAAAACTGATGAAATTCAACTTGGGAGGAAAGGTTTCTTTCTTTCTTTCTTTTTTTAACTTTATTTATTTACTTATTTGCCTTGGTGTTTGCCTGGAACTGGAACTACAGACAGTTGTTAGCTGCCATGTGGGTGCTGGGAATCGAACCCGGGTCCTCTGGAAGAGCAGAGGGTGCTCTTAACCGCTGAGCCATCTCTCCAGCCCCGGAAAGGTTTATTTCATCTCATGCTTGCAGCTCCTAGCCCATCACCGAGGGAGTGAAGGCAGGAACCCGGAGCGGGAACCCAAGCAGAAGGAAGGCTGTTTCCTTGCTCACTCCCCAGGCTAGTGTTCAGTTACTTTCCTTAGACCTCTCAGGGCCACCTTCCCAGGGGGTAGCGCTGCATCTTCCTCATCAAACGATTTCAAGAGAATGTCCCAGACATGCACTCTCCCAGTTGAGGTTCCCTTCCCCCAGGTGATGCAGGTTGACAAACACCAGCCCAGAGCATTCCCTGAGCCCCAGGCCAGGCATTAGGATGCCGGAGCTTATGCTGCCCTCTTATGTCCAGAAGGGAAATTACAGGTCATGGTGGCCCTGCGGTTCCTCCAGGATTTTATTTGCTTTTCTCTATATACTTCATTCACGACTCCTCCAGAGGGCCCCGCCCCATCTTCTTGCCTCGTTCCCAGCCTTGTGGATGTCTGTCTGCTTTTAGTCCTTGATTGTCATTGATATGATATTTTGAGACTTCACAGACTCACAATGTATCTGTCATCTCCTATCTGAACATGCCCTGTCTTCTTCTAGGTGACCTCCGCATACAGCACATAGGGATAGCTTCTGTGCGCCTCAGCTATGGGGAAGACCTACAGATGGACTGGGATGGCCGAGGGTGGCTACTGGTTAAGGTAGGGTCCCTTTCCAAGCCACAGCCTCCCCGGAGCCCAGCCTTTACAAAGTACCCCTTGTGCTCTGGGCCAAATGGCTTTGTGTGGTAGGAGAAGAATTTCTCTCTACACCCCCAGAGCACAGAACAGGCCTCTCTCTGTGTGAAAAGCTGATGTCTGTTTTCTGGGTACTCTTTGTTGGCCCGGGGGTTCTTCCTTGTATTGTACTGATCTCCAGAATGAATGTCAGTCCCCTGGAGGACTGGTATGAAGGCAGATTTACTAGATAGTTTCCTGGCTGCAGCGAGACCTTGGGTCAAGGGATATTCCTGGATACTCACTGTGAGGAGCAAGGGAAGAACCATATTGAAGCACCAGACCCAACATCCTCCATAGATCATCTGGAGAAGGCATGAGGCATTTTCTACATTCCTTACTGAGAACTGAGACCATGTCCTCTGGATGGATTCTCTAATCAGATTTGACCATAACACACATTTCACTGGGATTCCAGATTTGTTGACCTTGCAAAGTCCCTGGTGGGTGGGCAGAGCAGGGCTTGCTCTCCCTAGTGCTGTTTCATAAGGACAGCCAGGGGACATGGAGAAGCATCGGAAGCCAGCAGTCAGTCACAGCATCAAAGTTAGTTCTCTGGTCAGCCTTTCCATTAGACCATGGTCCTCACTGTCTGGTTTCAGGATTCTGTTAGATTCTTTAAAATGACTCAGGAGGATCCCTGAGATCTTTAGTGAGATAATGTATGTCTACTGACATCAGACTGATGGGTAAGTCAAAGCTGGGCAAAGTGACACATCCCAGGGCTCAGGAGGATGAGACGGGGGCAGCAGGCCAGCCTGGGCTAACATAGTGAGTTTCAGCCAACCTGAGCTCCATAACAAGACCCCATCACAAACAGAAAAACAAAATTTCAAACGGCAGAAAAGTTAACACAGAGACATTAAGATACGCATTAACTCATTTATAATGTAACACTAAACCTTGTTTCCTAGTAGATATTTGTAAACATTTTCTTTTGGGAAAATAAGTTAGACAGGATCAGGAGACAGTGCTAGGCAGTAAGAAGAATTCCATGGCTGCACATGGCTGCAAATCTCTTTAACAATTCATTTAATAGAAGACAGCTGGATTTTCATATCTACTTCTGCAATCAATCTTCTACAATATTTCACATCACAGGGCCTCTGGAAAATTCCACTGTATCTTTGTGTGAGAATGAGTAGGGGAAGAGACAAATCATCTAGCTATGAAAATATTCAGTCTGGAAGACACCTGGAAAGGGCCTCAAAAGACCCTCATGGGTCCTAAGACTGCTCTCTGAGAAACAGCATCCTAGGGCAGACCTAGGATGCCTGGAGAGCCTGTGCCACATCCTGGGGTCCCTGCTCCCCAGGGTCCTTGGTGTAACTTCATGGTGGGTGTTGTAAGTCCCTATGTGATGCAATGTTCTTCCATTCCCATGTGGTCATGAACATTCTCCCATCGTAGAGCTTATGAGAGAGATCCACATAAACTCCATTTTCTGGTAAAATAACCATAGAGCAGGGAGCAGGAAGAGCCAGGGGAGCCTCTTGTTCCGTTTCTAGTTAGAACTAGAGACGGGGCTCTGCTGGAATCACTGTGACTTGCCGGGCAGGGGTTATGTCAGCATCACTTGGTTACAGACCTTGGGTCTCTGGGTCTGGATCTCACTTCTGCTTACCAGGCCTCCAGGGAGTGCTTCATGGAGTCTACCTTCCCAACATCTTCTATGATGCAGGGTGGGTATCCTGGCTTTATGCGGGTTCAACCCCTGTGCCTCCCATCCTAGGCAGCTGCCTGCCTTTACCTCAGGTTGCTGTTTTTTGTCTCTTTGAAGAGGAGAAAGTTAGATTTTTATCTGTAGAAATGGGCTGTAGGATTTGATTAGTTTCGCTAAGACCAAGAGAAGAAGATTTGGCTGTGATGCAGGACCATGTCATGTGACCTTATGGCCCATGGAAATACCTATGGTTTTCCTATGAAAAAGTACATTTGTGAGAAGCAGGAGGGCATGGGGGGGGCATTCATATTGACCCTTAGTGCTTTGCGGGGAGGAGCTGACTAGAGGCAGGCCTGGGGTACAAGGTGCTGCCAGGGCCGTCACCCTCTTTCCACCTGTGTGTGATGCACATGTTTTGACACCAGGCAGTGGGGTTATGCTCATCTAGCTCAGGTGACTACCATCCAGGCCAAGTTCAGCCTTCGGAGGGTCCTTTGAGGACCTGGGACCATTCCCACCCTCACAGAGCTCAAACAGTATCTTCTCAAAATGCTCTGAACAAAGACACGGTAGGATCTGTGTCTAAGGTCTGTGTTTGGGTACACCCTCTCTGACAACCCCTGACCATGCTGTCCCCTGAGACAGGCCAAGGGGACAGGGAGAAAAAACATGTTCCGAGTAGGGGGTGATAGTGATGGAAGGCAAGCGAGAGTGGCCAGGGGACTCGGGAGCCTGAGGGCCCCTGGTGTGTCTAAGAAGGGGAGGAGAGAAATGTTTTGAGAAGTAGGGGAGACAGGATAAAGACCTGCCACTTGCTGCCACTTTGCTCTGGTGGCCTTGACATTCTGCACCGTGTGTCATGAGGAGAAAGCCTGTTTTTGTGGTAATTTATTTTTTATTCATCCAACCTGTTCATTCTATTTGGCAAATATTAGGTGCCCCAGTAAACTTCCGGTGTTGAGAAACTCTCCCTCCAAGGTGATGGTGTTAGGAGGTAGGCCTTTGGGCAGGGGTGAATTCACTAAGGGCGAGCCCTTATAAATGTGATTAATAGCCTTTATGATGAACTCCAGGGAACCAGCCAGCCATCAGCCACGCAGCTAGTAGCTAGCATCCATGGACAGGGCCCCTGCTGGGTGCTGCATCTGCTGGTGTTTGACCTGCATTCCTAGCCTCCCTATGGCACCATTTCTGTTGTTAGAAGCCTTTTAGTCTATGGTATTTTGTTACAGCAGCCTGATAGAAGATGGCACCACTGTATCCCCGAGACGATGAAGATACAACAGTGAAATGGCAGGCAAAATGCTTGCCTCATTTAGTTTAAATTCCAACAAGGAAGACAGAAGATAAACAAAACAAACAAGTCTATGATATTATTTATTAGAATAAAGCCCAGGGAGAGAAATACAGTAGTGAAGGGTCAGAAAGGGCCAGGGTGGTTTAGATTTAAGCTGGGACGTTGGGGAAGACCTTGGTGCCTAGTGTATGTGACACTTGACCTTTGTAAAACAACTAAGGAAGTGCCACTCTGTCCAGTTTTCTTACTTGCATATGTTTGTGGGTCTGGAACCTTCTATCTGTACCTTGTTAAGTCACAGCTAGAAGCTGTAAGGGGCTCCCAGAGGTGATTACAGGGTCTAGGCCTAACTCACACAGCTTTGGGATGTTAGAAGAGTCACTTGGTCTCACTGATTACCTACAGAACTAGAGTGGACTCTCAAGGGTCTGGTCCCTACCACCTTTTCAAATATGCACCCTAGAAACCAGCAGCTGCCTGGGGGAAAGGCTGCCTCCATCCCACTTCTTGGTCCTGAATGCACACTTAGGGCTCAGACCTCTGGCTCACCCTTGATGTCTGATGAGGGAATGAATGATGGAGCTGGATGGAGTACTGCTTCCTCCCCAGGGTGCTCAGCAGGAGATTAGGAAAAAGATACTGCTTCTGCACAACAGACCGGAGCTCCTCTGAGGGGCTTGGACTACTTAGTCTGTCTTGCCCACTTGTGATCAATACCTGTTCAGTGGACAGTTTACACTTTCTCTCCCTGTTGCTTAGCGTATGTGCACTGATGCCTTGGGTAGAGGGAACACATGAACCTGAGGAATCTTCCCAGCTCGGCTACTCTGTCTGGGGTTTCAGGCAAATCCCTTGATAATATTACTAATATATTTGTAAACAATAATATTAATTAATATTGTAAGTAGCAATGCAATATACAATATATTCATACATATATATTTACTATATATTATAATATTACAATAACTAATTAATACAATTAGAACTACCTAGCTGACTCTGGCTGACTGTTCTCTGACCAGTGTCTGAAGAGCAAGAACAGAGCTGGTACCACGCACTATATTGTTTTCAGTTCCCTTTTGTGTGTAACCCAGAGCTTAGTTGTTGTAGATGCTTATTTTCACGTGGGAAAATTGTTTGATGGAAACGATCTTATTAGCTAAGCGAAACCACTGCTGTGTTTGGGGACAGCTGCTCTAAGGCCTTCTGGCTTCTTCCGCAGCTGTCCCCTGTCTATTCTGGAAAGACCTGTGGCTTGTGTGGGAATTACAATGGTAACAGGGGCGACGACTTCCTCACGCCCGCCGGCCTAGTGGAGCCCCTGGTGGTGGACTTCGGAAACTCCTGGAAGCTTCAAGGGGACTGTCTGGACCTGCATAAACAGCACAGAGACCCCTGCATCCTGAACCCGCGCTTGAGTACGTGAACCCCAGAGCCCTACGGTCTCCCACGTTCCAGGCATCTGTGGAACGGTATACTCTGGACCACTGGTGTTTTGACCATATCTACATTTGGCTCATTTCCTTTCCAAAGTCTGTTTATTGAACATCCTCCATGAATGAAGTCCCGGGGAAGAGGAAAACATTGTGCCATTTCTGGCCCGGGAAAGGTCTCAGTCTCGAGCAGCAGCAGGCTCTAGAGTTGAGTTATTGTGCAATATGCACTGCAGTGGCCCTGTGCAGACACAGGGCTGCAGCATCTCAGCCCGCATTAGCTTCTGCATCTCTGACCGCTGTCTCCGGTCGGTGGTGTTTGGGAAAGCATCTTTACTTGTAGCTGAGTCAAACACAGGGCAGTAAAAACTGGCTCCAGAAGCCAGAGAGACTTGCTTTTGTAGCAACTGTCCACAGAAAAGGGAGCTGGGTTCTGCTCCTGGGTAGGGGCGGGGATGGGGATGGGTGTGAGAATCCCTGTGGCTAGCCCCAGAGACCTTGGCAGCGTCCTGTCTTATCCAGCACTGGCTCTTCTCTCTCCACATCAGCTAGGTTTGCGGAGGAGGCTTGCGCGCTCCTGACGTCCTCCAAGTTCGAGGCCTGCCACCATGTAGTCAGCCCTCTCCCCTACCTGCAGAACTGCCGCTATGACGTTTGCTCCTGCTCTGATGGCCGGGATTGCCTGTGTAATGCTGTGGCCAATTATGCAGCCGCGTGTGCCCGAAAAGGCGTGCACATTGGGTGGCGGTCCCCAGACTTCTGTGGTGAGTGCCCCATAGCCACTTAACCTCCCTTAGCCAACCCACGCAAACTCTAGCACATTGTGGTCACAGGCCCCAGTGACAAACCTGGGCCTACAGTTCAATTGCAGCCATTTCTCCAGTCTCTGCTCCTGGCTGGTGCTGGGGTGGAAGCCCTTTGCTGAAGCTATGGAACCTTGTGAGCCTGGGCCTAGCTGAGATTGCCTGTAACTGCTGCCGCCTAGTGTTCGTTCCGGGTATGGTCAGGCTGCGGAGTGAGTTTGGAATGCAGGAATTCTACCTTTGCTTATAATTTCAGTCAGGACGTCAGCGAGTCCTGGCCCACGTCTTTGGCATTGCGTAGAGTTATGCAACGCTGAATAATGTCATTGTTCTGGTTGGCTTTGCGTCTGTCCTCCGCTGTGGTAGATTCCTGCCATCAGAGCTGGTCTCTGCTCCTGCGCTGTGGTCCCCAGGGCAGCTAGACTCCGCATACTGTTTTATTGTTCCTCCTTTAGGGACATTTGGCTAGTGTCCAGTCTCAGACAATTGGGAGATGGAATCTTGAAGCTTTCCTTTTTTTTGATATCTCCTTTGGAGATATCCATCAGTCACACCGAGTGAAGGGATGAAGGGCAGGGATAGCCAATGATCACTCTCTGGGGACGGTGTTCTTGACCAAAGTTTTACAAAGGTGCATCTGTGGCAGAGAAAAGTTAGCAGAGCAGGGGTGTGAGGCAGACTGCGTGAGTAGGTGGAACTTTGACTTCTAGGGTGAGGCAGCTGTGTTTGGAGACTGCAATGACCGCCCTGACAGCAGCAGGGAAACAGTAGTTAGGAGCAGTTGAAGAGAAGTACATGCATCGGGATTGGTGCTTAGTCTAAGCAGCCTCTCACAGAGGGATGAAGAGGCACACGCTGTCCCCTCCTCTTCCCTCCAGCCCTGGGAGGGAGGGAATGCTGGGCACCCAGGCTTTTCTGGAAGTTCACTTGTGGTCTAGCAGCTCTGTGACCCTGGACCCTTCACTTGGGGGCTTAGGACTTCCTTTCCCCTCTTAGACTAGTTACCGGAAGCAGTCAGCGGTGTGCTGCTTGTGAATATGCGTCTGTTGCCCACCAGTATTAGGAATTCTGCACTAGCTCTGCAGTGTGATTAGAAGGCTGTATTAGTGTAGGGCATTCTCCCTGAAGGTCAAAAGCCTTCAGGAACATTCTTTCATCTCTTAGGAGCAGTTGTTCTTCACCTCCACAGGGGAGAGTGTGGGCAGTGAGCTGGCTGGCATCGCAGGAATAGGAGTGACTCAGTTAAGTGACTCCTGAGCCTTTCTGAGACAGCTGCAGGTGCTGACTGGCAGGGAGGAGAAGAGAGACCCGCCCCTGTGAGATCATGTGACTGACGGCCTTGGCTTGCTTCTCTGAGCCCAAGGAGAGAGGACTAGCCCCCCGGTTCCAGCCTCTGCCTTTCCTCACATAGAGGAGCCTGGGTCTACTGTTTCTTTGTCTCTGACCTCTTTCTTCTTCCCTGAGAAATGGACAGAAATCCCAAGCCATTGCCTCTATTCAGAAGAATGTCGCTGAGGTCAGTCAAGGGATGAGGACATGCCATGGAGCTGCTTTTGTGTCATGCACAAAAGAGACACAGGAGCAGGACACACATTTTTGTCCTTGTAAAATGGCTGTTTCCTTTGGCTTAGACAAGACCATGGGTTGCTTGAAAGCAAGGAGCAAGTCTCTTTATTGGTGTTTCCAAGCCTCCCACAGCCCTGGCATATGCATACATCTCTGCTGAACTGAGGTGTGCATGGTTTCCCAAAGAAAGAAGGCTCACAGAAAACCTTAACAAGCCTGATTGCCAGCTCTGGAGACACTCTGCTGGTGTGGGGGGCACCCCTAGACTTCAGCTGCGCTTCCCTGGATAAAAAGTGCCCTTTGCTATTGCACATGAGGTGGATTGAAGGGAGTCGCTGTCTTTGTGGATTAGCATGCCCCATTATCACTCCATACAGTCATTCAGGTCCCAGCCATCCACTCCTCCAGAAGAAAGCAAGCCAGTGACTCACGTGATTAGGGAATCTATTGCCTTCCAGGCTAACTTAAGATACAAATCTGAGGTGATGATATTAGGGAGAGGTTCAGGATCTCTTTAGAAGTTGATGGCCAGGGATGACTCTTACAGCTTCTGAGGAATGTTCTGTCTGTCTGTTGAGGAAAGAGACTGTCACAGAGAAGAGGTTTTTATTGTTCTTGGGAGGGCTGTACCCGGAGCACAGCTCCCATTTTTTGTACAGCACCCACAGGCAAGGGTAAAGGACCCCCATCACCTCTCTGCTCTTTTCACCTTCCCACTAAAGACTTTTTATCATCAGTGTGTTCATTAGCTTCGACTACAGGTTCATGATGGCCACAGTACAGGAAGGGTCAGGTCTTCTGAGGCTGAGATCTTTCTCTGGAACATAACTCCTGTCTTGCTGAGCTGGGCTGGGACTCCCCTCCACTGGCACATGACAATAGCAAGGAACATCCATGACAGGTTGGCTCATTTAACCTCCACAAAGACCCAAGAGATATTATCACCACATTCCATTGAGGAGAGTGCTCAGGTGTCATGCTAAGCACTGGTGGAGCTGTGATTTGGACCTGGGGACATGGTGGGGCCCATTCTTAGCCACCTTTGTCCTACATAGCCTTCATTTTTCTCATTTCTATGTGAAAACCTCGGCATCAGGGGTGAGGGTGTGGGCTGTGAGCAGACAGAGGCTGCCCACTTTGCTGGGGGTAGGTATAAATGTCCCTGCTTGTAACTTACATGCCCTCAAAGGGTCTGTTTCCTTCTTGAAGTGTGCTGGGTAAGAACATGAACTTTAGGGAAGTAGAGAGTTGGGCTCAGGTCTTACTTCTGCTCCCAGAGAGGCTAGATCCTTAAGCCTCTTAGATCAAGTGTTGGTTTCTATGGGGAAGAGCACAGGAGGGGTGAGGGGTGATGGGAGCTGGTTCAGTGAGGAGCAGAGCACACAGTAGGTGCTCAGATTGTAGCCATTATTGTCCTTCTCACCGTGGTGACCCTCCTGCCCATGGCTCCCAGTTCTTTTAGATATTTCAATTCACCAGAATTTTAGTGTTCTAGACTTGGAGAATTCACAGGCAAGGAAAGCCTGTTTTCTTTGGGTAAAGGGAGAAAACGTGTGTACTCATAATTTCAATGTACATTTTCGTGCCTGAAGATATGCTTTTGCTCAGCGTGGGAAGGGATGGTTATGAGCATCATCTGATGCCTCCCTCCACCTCCCGTCTCCAGCGCTGGGCTGCCCACAGGGCCAGGTGTACCTGCAGTGTGGGAACTCCTGCAACCTGACCTGCCGTTCCCTTTCCTACCCGGATGAAGAATGCAATGATGTCTGTCTTGAGGGCTGCTTCTGCCCGCCAGGGCTCTACCAGGATGAAAGAGGGGACTGTGTGCCCAAGGCCCAGTGTCCCTGTTACTATGATGGGGAACTCTTCCAGCCCTCGGACATCTTCTCAGACCATCATATCATGTGGTAAGTACAGCCATCCAGCCAGGCTCTGAGCTGGAATGTTTGGGAGGACAGTCATGACTTCCTTGACAGCAGAACTGGACAGGAAAGTGGGCCTTCAGATCTTCTTTTTTACATGGTTGGGTAAACTGAGGCCTCAGAGGAAAATGGCTTGTCCAGACTTGAATGCCACAGTGGAAGTAGTGTTGTGATCCTTTCAGGTCTTCAGTGTCCATATGTGAACAATGCTATCTCCATGGCAACCTTGGAAATTCTTGAGCTTTTCTGTCCACTCTCATGTGCTGGGTCTCACTTTTCTTTTCTAGAATGAATGATGCAGGGTTCCCCTGTCTCCTCATCTCAGATTCTTTTTAGTGCACATCGGCCCTTGGATGAGAAAATTATGGCATCGATGTTTTACATCAGTGGTGCTTTAGTGCATTTAGTTATGTTTTGAGTCGCTTTAACTAAGTGCCAGAGATTGGATCTTTTATAGAATAAGGCATTTCTTTTGAATTCTGCTTCTGGAAGCTGAAAGAAATGTTCAGGCTTGAGTATCCAGAGAGGGTCTCATAGCATGTGTGAGACATGTACAGGACACAAAGTGGCTTCATTTTTTAAACCACTTTTCTCCTAGTAAATTCATCCAGTCCCGTGGGGCTAACCCACTTCCCATGAGCTGGACATTAATCCCATCCACAGACTGTACATCTGTTAGGCGTTCTTTCCTTACCCTGGAGTCAGGGTGGGATCAGGGTCAGGGATGTTAAAATACACAGGAGGACTGATTTTTTTTTCACAGCAGACTTGGGACTGGAAGGGTTTTGAACAGAGAGCAAAGAGAAAGTATAGCATAGGGAGTGGGTTCTGGAGAGTGTAAGGAAATGTTAACAATACTGACCTGGTGACTGTAAGGAGTCATAGGGAATGGAGAGCAGGGTCCCCATAGCTAGAGCCTCTGGAGATATGCCTGGACCAGCAAATGCTAGAGGGCAGGAGATGGCACCTCAGGTGCCTCAAGGATGGTGATGGTGGGTGGCAAGAGTGCCCCCTGCAGGTGCAGCAGAGATGCTGCCTTACTGTGCTTCTAAGAGGACATCTGGATGGATGGATGAACCCCATAGCATAGCCTAGGGGGATGGAATTTGAGAACTCCTGTAGCCCTGAGAGCAATGGAGTCACTAGGTGGCATGGACCAGAGAGCAGGAGAGGACCAAGTCTAGGGTGTGGAGACTGGTCAGAGGGAGGGAGGAGGAGAGGGATTCCAAGAGGCAGAGCAGGATGGAAAATGAGCAGAAAGGGCGGAACCAGGAAGTGTAGTATCACAGAAATGGAAGGGAAAATAGTTGTCCTTTCATGGCCGAGGGCATTGGCTTAGGCCCCCTCAGGTACCCAAATCCATAGATGCCAGAATCCTTCATCTGAAATAGCATAGCATCTGCAAATGGTCCATGTACCTCCTTTCCTGTACTCAAGTCACCTCTAGATGGCGCTCAGCGTCTACAGTGACAGGTGCTGGGACTCGCACTGCTCTGCTTAGACAGTGCAGGACAAGGCCTGTCGTGTTTAACACTGACATAATTCATTTTTTCCTGAATGTTTTCCACTCATGATTGTTTGACTTTGTGGATATGGATCCCAGGGACACAGAAGGCAGATGGTCACAACACCAGCTGTTGGTTGATCTTCTGGCCTTAGCCTCTCCAAAGGACTGCCTGGCAATACTTTTAAGTGTTTCCTTCTGGGACCCTAAGGCACTATTGGACAAGGAGAGTTTGCTTCTTCTCTCAGCGATTGCCCCTTGTAAAAACTGTGCTAAGAAAGACGTAAAATGATGGTCTGGGAAGATGGGGTAGTAACTGAAGTGCTTTGTAGGTTTAATCCCAAAGCCATGGAAATGCTGAGTAGGCATGACCTCAGAGACAGGGATCTGCAGATCAAATTAGCTAGAAAGACCAGCCATGTTGAAGAGCTCTTGACTGAGAAATGCTGCCTTAGTGGATGGGAAGAGCACTCAAGGATGATTTGGGCCTCCACACATGTACACACAGATGCACATGCACCCCCACAAGTGTTTCTACATACATGCAAAACGTGTACACATTGAGACTTATGAAACCGGAAAACATTTTTAAAACTACATGAAATTTGCTATTCGATCCTCTTAGGTGCACCAGTGGTGTTAAGTTCATTACACATTGTGCAACCAACTCTTCCCCACCTAGCTCTAGAACGTTTATGTCCTTGAAAGATACTGTGTCCATTAAACAGTAACTCTTGATTGCTTCCCAGCTTAAATAACCACTTGACTTTTTCCATTATAAATATGATTATTGTAGATATCTCAGACGAGTGGAGGTATCCACTCAACAGTCATCCTTTTCTTTGTATCTGGCTTATTTCACTTACGCCAGTGTTTTCAAGGATCCCTCTTGTTGTGCATGTATACAGATCCTGTTCCTTTAATGACTGAATGGCATCCCACAGTGCATACTTGCTTATCCATTTGTCTGTTAGTAGACACTTGGCTGCCTTTGCTGATGTGGATAGTGCCGCTTTGAACACTGGTGTTTAAGTATCTGAGTGTGTGCTTTCAGATTGGGGGGTGGTATATATACATGACTGCAATTGCCGGATCATATAGTAATTCTATTTACCTTTTTGAGGAACTATCAAATTATTGTTTCACTGAGGCTGCAGCATTAAATTTCCCACCAGCTATGGGCCAGGGTAATCATTTCTCTACAAACTCCCTGGCACCTCTTAATTTCCTTTTCTCCTCCTCTTCCCCCTCTTTCTATCCTCTCCTTCCTCTTCTTCCCATCCTCCTCCTCCTCTTCTTCTTTAAAATCTCTCTTTCTCTCTCTCTAGTACGTGTGAGCGTACAGGTACATATGTTCTAGCATATGTGTGAATGTCAGAGGACAGTTATGTGCATCCGTCTTCTCCTTCTGTTTTATTTGAAACAGAGTCCCTTGTGGCTTATTACTTTGCATATGACAAACTAGCTGGACAGTGAGTTTCTGGGGATTCTTCTTTTTTCTCCATGAAGACATGGGTGCATTGGGATTACTGGTGTGCTATTGTGTCTGGCTTTACATGGATTCTGGGGTTTCAAATGTAGACCCTTATGCTTACATAGCAGGGCACTTGACCCACCCAGACATTGCCCAAGCTTCTCACTTTCGAATAGTTATCTTACTAGGTATAATGTGGTATCTCATTGTGGTTTCGATTTGTATTTCTTTAATGATTAATGACCTTGAATATCTTTTCATGTGTCCACTGGATCTTTGTAGATTTTGTATATATCTACTTAAATCTTACAGTTAAATTGGGTAGTTTGTTTATTTTGTTATTGAGTCATTGAAGATCTTTGTATATTCTGGATATATGATTTGTAAATCTTTCCTCCTGTCTGTGACTTTTTCATTGTGTTGTTAGTGCCTTTTGAGGCAGAAAATATTTTAATTTTGATATAATCAGTTTATCTATTCTTTTAATTTAGTCCTCATGGTTCTGTTTTATAGCCAGGAAATCAGTGCCAAATCCTGTCATGAATATTTACCCTGGTGATCCTTTCTAAGACTTTACTAATGTTTAGATCTCTGATCCATTTGGCGTTCACATTTTGTATATGGTGTAAGGTTAGAGTCAGCTTCATTCTTTCCCAGATGGAACTCTAGTTTCCCGGCACTGCACATACTCCTTTCCATGTCTTGGCCCTGGTGTAGAAATTCAATTGAGCGTCTAGGCGACGGTTGACTTCTGAGCTGTTTATTTAGCTGGTCTGTGTACCTGCCCATCTGCCAGTCCACATTGTTGTAATTACTGTAGCTTTGCAATAGGTTTGGAACCAGAAACTGTGGTTCCTCCAGCTTTCTTTGTCAAGATTGTTTTGCTGTTCGGGATGCTTTGAAGAGCCGCATAAATTCTAGTCTTAGTTTCTGTAGAAAGTGCCATTGGGATTGGGTTTGGATGCATTCAATATGTAGGCCACTTGCAGAGTTTTGCCATCCTGCTGCTCTGCCTTCTGGTCCATATGCAGAGGGTGTCCATTTACTTAGGTCTTCAGCTTTCTAAGCAATGTTTTGTAGTTTCTTCGAGCGTTTGTTAGTGTATATTAATTGTGCCAAGTCCCGAGCCTGGCTGTGACATTCTCTTATGTGCACATACTGTACATCCTCATCTCTTTCTTCCTCTTCTTTTCCTCCCTCTCCCTGTCATCTCCTCCTTCCCTGGCAGTTCTCTTTCTATTTTAATGTCTCACTTGTCTATCTGGCTGGAGATTATTTCACTTCACATGGTCACCTTCGAGTTTCATCCACTTTCCCACAAGCGATATGGATTTATTTTTCATGGCTGAATGATACTTCATTCTGTGTGTGTCCTGCCCTTTTCTTGTTCATCTATTGATGTACCTGGGCCAATACCATAACTTGACTATTCTGAAAAGCTCCATGTAGCTATCTCTATTGAATGCTGACTCTGAGTCATTTAGAAATGTGGGATGGGGTTGGTAGCATTGGACATTGGTCATTGCTATTTCCACACTGGCTGTGCTAATTTAAATCTCCAACAGTGGGAAGGCTCCCTTTAACTTCTACATCTTCATTAGCTTTGTCTTTCTCTTGGCCTTTTGGGGACAGGGTTTCATTTTGTGCTTCAGAATGGCTTGGAGCTCAGTTTGCAACCTCAATTTTGTCTCTGGTTCATGGCAATCTTTTTGCCCCAGCTTCTCAAGTGCCAAGAGCACTGGTATGAAGTACCTGTCTGGCTTTATCATCATTGCCATACTGTCTGGGGTGAGATAGGATCTCAGGGTAGTTTAGATTTATATTTTTCTCCTGGCTAAAGTGGTTGAACATTGTTTTCATGTATTTACTGCATGCTTGTATTTCTTTTGAGATTTGTTTGTGTGTCCTAGGCCCATTTGCTTCTTAGATTGTTTGTTCATTTACTGTTTAATGTTTGGAGTTTTTTGCATACTCTGTCAGATGTGTGTTTGGTAAAGCTTGTCTCCCGATCTGTAGAAATTAGTTAACTCTTTGCTATGCAGAAACTTAAAAAAATTACTTTGTGTGTGTTTATGTGTGTATGTTGTGTGCTCATGTGTGTGTGTATGTACACTTACATATCTTGGGTAGGAATGACCTTAATTCTGGGGCAGTGGTGTACAAGAGCCTTTGGGTTTAAATAGAGCAATGCACCTTAGGATTCATAGATGGCCACTAAGGCTGGGGAAGATGGAGAAGTCAGGGATCAGATCATCAAGTGGATTTGCCCTTTACTGTGAAGTCTATTGAAGGGAAGCTGCAGAGGGATTTCAGGCAAGAACCGGATACAGTCATGGTTAGGGTTTGAAGAGATGTTTGGCCTCCAGGAAGAGTATTTTGAAGAGAGGCGAGGATAGAGGGACATGAGTTAGGAGACACATGGCTCACACAGGAGGTGATGGCATCTACTCTGCTGGCAGGAGAAGTAGAAAGCACATAGGAATTGAAGCAAAAATGTCAGAGGCAGAGTCCTGGATCTGACGTAGAGGGCGAGGGAGATGTCAGTGTTGGGATGAAGCTCAGATTCTGAGGTGGAGTTGGATTGAATGGGTGGTGGTACCAGTCTGCAGATCAGCCATGGAAGAAGCCTGGGGTTTGGTGCAGACATATGGGCTTGCAGTGTCTTTGAGATATCAGAGGGAGCTATAAAGGGGACATTTATATATACAGGTCTGAGGCTCAAAGGGGGCTGCTTCTGAAGGTGTGTGAGTCAATTCTGTAATGAGAGCTGGGATGTGAATGGCAGCATGGCGGAAGAAAAGAAAGCTTGGGACATCCAGGGAAAGGGGATATGCTTGCCACGGTAGAGGCTGAGAAGGGGCAGCCAGCACAGTGGGGCAATACAATGGAGATTATTTTAATTCTCTGAGAGAATGGAATAGCCCAGTGATGGTGATGGGCAAAGGGGCATCACAGAGGAAAAGAACTTGAAGAGACCCACTGGATTTGGTAGCCTGATGGTCACTGGTGACTTTGCAGAATTATGGACCTGAAGTTCTGCTGCAAAGAGCAGAGCGAGGGGGAGGGTGGCAGTGAGGAAAGAGGCAATGGATGTCGAAAACTCTAGCAAAAGCTGGGGCATCTTCTCTGCAGTTACTGTGAAGATGGCTTCATGCACTGTACCACGAGTGGCGCCCCAGGAAGCCTGCTGTCAGACCTGGTCCTCAGCAGTCCTCTCTCTCACCGCAGTGAGTACTGGAGCACTGGAAGGCTTTTCTCTTCCCTTTTGTCTAGACTCTTCCGTGAGTGGGGGGAGAGAGCTGGCCGCACTGTCTGATGTGTGCAGGTGTTCAAACAGGGGTCTGACTCTGCCCAGCATCCCCTTGACTCCTTCATTTGTGTGGGTGACTTTCAGACATATCTTTGCACATGTAAACTCACGTGACTGAGGCAAGCAGTATTTTACCGTGTGGAAGGAAAACACTAAGCCATCAGAATCAGTGAGGTCTGTTTGCCTGTGGTAGTCTGAGTGTAGCAAGCAGCTGGGCTTGGTTGATGGGCTTGCTAGGAGTGGCACCCACTGTTCTCCAGTGGCTTGATCCCCGTGGGCATGCTGATGAGGAAACTTCCTTGGAATTCTGTCAGATGTCTCTGAAAGAAGAGGAGTTCAGGCCAGTAGCTTCCAGTTTGAGGCTCTGAACAGTTGCTGTACTGTTTGAAGGCAAAAGACACACAATGGAGAGCGTGACTAGATTCTCATTTCTAGATCAGAGGCAAAGCTGTAAAATATCCAGTGGAAAAACCAAGAGGGAGGGTGAGGTGTGTCAGTGACGGTCTGTTGTGATGCTGCTATCTTTACCAGAGAGGCTGACATTGGAACAAAACCCCTTAAGAATCCCTGTAGCTGGTGGTATTTCCTTCCACGAGTTGTAACTATTTCATAAGTGCTTCTGTTGGATCCTACCAAGCTCCATTTTAGTATGTTAATCTATGTCATTTTGAGCCTGTACCTAGAAATTTCCACAATGCATCTTGGTTCAGTGCAAACTGGGAGAGCGGAGTCAAGAGGAATGTGAGACAGAAACTATCAGGTGACATCTGGGGTCGGTAGCGCCACTACCAGCTTGGCCCTAAGTATTGAGATAGATAAAGTTTTAGGCCTGGTCTCACATGGAGACCCTGGCTCAGTGCTAGAGCACACTGTAGTCTGGACAGTGTCTGGTCTTGGAGAGTAGACAGCCCTGAGTCTCCAAGTGAGTGGTGGTACCTGTGAACTATGAGACAGTGCAGAAGGGTGATCTGCCATGGTTTTTCTTACTATCTCTTTTTCTTTCTCAAGGCAAAAGGAGCCTATCCTGTCGGCCACCCATGGTCAAGATGGTGTGTCCTGCTGACAACCCACGGGCTCAAGGGCTGGAGTGTGCCAAGACATGTCAGAACTATGACCTGGAGTGCATGAGCCTGGGCTGTGTGTCTGGCTGCCTCTGTCCCCCGGGCATGGTGAGCCACTGCATGGGTAAAGGAGCACCTTCTCATCCATTTCCTGGCAGGCAGAGGGGAATGATGTGGCTGTGAAGCCAGTGACAGAAGAAACAGGGATGGGGGATGAGGGGCAGATTCAACCACCAAATTCAGGGAGACATTTGGGAGAAGAATATCCAGGCTTGATACTGATGGGACTGGACACATCAGAGAAGATCTTGGCTTACAGAACTGCCCTAGGAAGTTATTTATAGAAAATACTTACATGTCTTAAACAGGCATTTCAGCTAGAATTTCCCCAAGGGTAGCATTCCATCCATACTGCAGGGGCAGAAGGACCCACACATAGTTGTGTATGATTTACATACACTTGTCTGTAACTTTCTCTTCTAAGAGAAGGTGTTGATGTCTGTTCTACTTTGCTTTCTGTTACTGTGATAAGCACCATGACCAAAAGCAGCTTTGGAGGAAAGGGTTTATTTCACCTCATGCTCTAAGGACAGAGGGAAGTCTGAGCAGTAGTCACAGAGGATCTCTGCTCTCTGCCCTTTCTCTCTTTGGCTCAGGCTTAGCTAATTTTTGTGTGTTAACTCAGACCCTCCTGCCTACAATGGTATCATCCACAGTGGGCTGGACCCTCCTACATCAATTATCAGTCAAGGTGATGTATTACAGATATGCTCACATATTTTGTCTTCCTAGGTGATTTTTGAGATTATGTCAAATTGACAATAAAAAACACAATCAGGAAAATGTCCCTGCTATATCACAAGAAAACCGTGGCTTCCTTACACTCAAGCTTTGTTTTCTGGCTCCATGAAATGACTTGTGAGGTCTTGGCCAGTCTTGTGTGTTCCATGATTCTGTTACAGGAGTTGTAAATGTCCCCGAAGGACATACAAGGTCTGTCTCATGCTTGTTTGTGATCACCTGGCTCCTCTGTAGATCTTGTAGAACTGGTGGCAATGGGTAGAGCATGCCCAAGCCTTCCCACCTCCATCTTGCTACTATTAGGTCAGTTTTATATAAAATATATTATCCATATATTATTATCATCACCTTGAAGAATGCAACTCTTGACTTTCCTTTTTCAAATGCATCTTGTCTTTATACTGTTCCCAATTCTCCTTTCCCATATACAAGTATGCAGTGAGGACTGAGTCAAAGCTGTAGAGGCCAGCATGGAAGTGGGTAGCATGGCTTGAGTATGTGCTGATGATGCTCAGGACACTGCCTGGCAGAGCTGTGGGCATTCTATCATGGCATCCATGTCCTACACCTACGTGTGTGTAGGACAGAAATTCTCTTCTCTATTTCCTTTTTAGCCCCCTCTTCCAAATGGAGAGTTCTAGTACTTCTTTCTAAGGTGTTCCCTACTGTTTTCTCCCCTGAGGCTTGTGGAACCATCTTCTTCTAGTAGAGAGGTAGAGACTGGCCCTTACACTGGACAGTGTGGCTCACACGGTAAGAAGAGGACCAGGCCTACAAGAGGAGGGAACTGTCTCAGGTCTGGGTGACAATCAGGGAGTAAGAGCCCCAGAGATAAGGTCTTAGTGCGAGTGTCTTCTCCCCATGGTGTTTCTGAAAGGGAGATCTTGACCTGAGAGAAATCTCAGGCAAGAAAAGAGACTTAGGGATTAAGCCAGCATCGAGTTGTTTAATTTATTTTTATGTTAGAAATTAAAATAAAGATTTGAGATGATGCTTTATTTTGTTCTCCAGGCTGGCCTTGGACTACTGAGCTTAAGTAATTCTCCTGCCTCAGCCTCCTGAGTAACTAGAACTATAGGCACACTCTATCTTCTCTCTCTCTTTCTCTCTCCCTCTCTCTCTCTCTTTCTCTCTCTCTCTCTCTCTCTCTCTCTCTCTCTCTCTCTCTCTCTGTGTGTGTGTGTGTGTGTGTGTGTATGTGTGTGTATGCACACATGTGCCTGTGTGTAGGGAAGCATCCAGGCAGTATTAAATATTAATAAGTACACCAGTTACATTAGACTCCCAATCCTGGGCAGGGAGCATGACCTCAGATCTAGAATGCAGATATTCTTCCAGGCACTCCATTCTCATCCAGAAGCCCCTGATAGATATTCTCAGAAATGCTTGTAGCTGAGGCCCCTTACAAAAGCTTCTGTCCAGAGAGATTGGATTATTTTCACAACTGCTTCATTATGATGCTGACTGATGTGTAGATAGCCGGGGCCAGATTCAGCAGAGCAGAGAAATCCATGTAATTTATGAAGTGTGCTCAGTGTGCTGGCTGCAGCACCTGACACGTGTTCCTGGCCACAGCACAAAGAAAAGGGAGCTGGGAACATCTTGCCTGGGTGCTCCTGATGGTGGAGACCTCATACTGGGGCTGTTTCCCTGTCCTCTGTGTGATGGGGGGGGCTATGTCAGGGTTTGACCAAGGGTCCAGGGATTCTGCATTCTGAAGATTTGCAAGGGGGAGGCACATCACTTTCTGATGGAGAACGGGAAAGGAGCCTAGGAGGAATGGAGTGCAAGGGATAAGATAGCACCTTCATCACCCTCAGACCCTACACTCCTGCATTCAGTCTTTATCCGGCTTCCTCTGTAATGCCCTCAGCTTGCCTTTCTCACTTGGATGGCTTTGGGTGCAAGGGACATGTATGCAAAAACACTTTAAAAAAAAGCAAGATAGTGGGGTTGGGGATGGAACATAGGAGAGTGGTTTTCTAGCATGCAAGAGGCCAGTAGGTTTAATCCTCAGCATAGAATGGGTGGTGGTGGTACATGGCTGTAGGTAGGGGCAATGGGAACAGAAGTCATCCTTGGGTTCTTGTGGAGTTGAAAACCAACCTGATTTAGGGACCGTGTCTCAGAAAATGCCAGGAAATTCCATAGAATTGTTAAGAGTTGTGAGGGTGGTGTTTGTAAATGACTGAGGCTCAGTCTCAGAAACTGAGACTGTGGGATAGCTCCTTATCTTGGCCACTGGAGGGATGTTTTCTTCCATTTCTAGTCTGTTGACCAATGCTTTTGTAAATACCTTGAAAATGGGTTACCTGGAAAATGAAATATCAAAGGAAGCAGTGACAGGAGATGGGGGTGTGTCTTAGTTCCTGTGCTAAGACATCGTGACCAAGACAACTTGTTGAAGAAAGGGTTTATTTGTGATTCCAGTTCCAGAGTTAGAGTCCATGGCCATTATGGGGAGCGTGGTGGCAGGCAGGCAAGGTACTGGAGCAGTAGCTAAGTGCTTACATCCTCATCTGCAAGCAGGAGGCAGAGACAAAGCTAGCTAAGAACAATGTGGGCTGCTGAAACCTCAAAGCCCACCCCGATGACATCTCTCCTCCAACAAGGCTGCACCTCCTCATTCTCCCAAATAGCTCCATCAACTGGGGACTAGGTATTAAAACAACAAACCGTTGGAGGCTTTTTTTCATTCAAACCACCACAGGACATGAGTCAATGAAAGGCCCTGGGTTCATCTCCAGCCCTACAAACAAGCAAACAAACAAACAAAACAAACAACCTCCCAAACACATGAAAATGAAAAGAAAAATACACAAAGTACAGGTTTCAGCCAGTTTTTATCACACAGGACAAACAGCGCGTTGCAGTTCGTTTCTGTGTTCTTATGGTCCCAAGTCAGCTCTGGCACCGGCCTCTTTCTGAGTGGCCATTGTCCAACCTCCATGTCCCCTCTATACCTAGGAGCAAAGTGGAGGCAAGGGAGGAGGCTTTCTCTTTCCTAGTGTCCCAGGCCTGGCACCCGCTCACAGCAAAGGCCTTCTGCTCTACCCACAGGCTGCAGACTGTCTGCCCCTTACAGGGATCTTTGTTTTCTCACCTGTAGAATTGGGTTAGAAGGATTTGGAGGGAAGGTTAGAGATAACAGACCTCCTGGGCATTTGGGGTGCTTTGTAGGTAGCATCATAGTAAGTTTATCGTGACCACTATCATAGTAAGTTCATGGAGCTAAAAAAATGGACGGTGGTAAAGGGCTTCCCAAGTCTTTATTGATTGTTTTGAATTATTGAGGCAGGCTTTATTCTGTATTCAGGGTGATCTGGAACTTACTAGGTAGCCATGCTCATAGTGGCTCAGCCACTCCTCTGCATTACAATGTTACCTGACTTTGCCACTAGTCGGCAGCAGAGCACAGCCCAGGGCTGGCCCGCTCCCTGTACTCCAGCCACAGCTGCAGTTCTTTGTAGGAGCCTAGGGTAGAACCAGAACCCTTCAGCCCTCCTGGTTCCCTAACCCTCAGGCTGGGACACTGCTTTGCAGATATTTAGGCCTCTGAGCAACATGTAGCACGTTGCCTGGGAGATGGTGATTTATCCTTTGAAACCTGGCAGCTACCTGTTTCAGACTGGCACCTAGTTCTCTGGGCACTAGGGAACACCCTGATGCTGTGATGGGTGCTGAGATGGGTGCTTATGCCCCTGATCATTGGATAGACTGTAAGACAGACATAGATAGTACTTTTAAAAACTATATCCAAGGTACAAGGTCCCAACTAGAGTGAGCTTCACTTTCAGGCACCTTAGATTTCATGGGCCCTTGTGAATGTTAGGTGTTATATCAAGTTAGGAATGTTTATAAGATCCAAGAAAGTCCATGTCTGACAAAAATACTTCCTCTATTCACATTTGTCTTCTAACCAGACTCACTGGTATAGGATGGGTATATGCTCATTTTGTTCATGAAGACTATAAAGAAGCTTGTGATGTGATAGGAAGTCATTCACATGTTAGTATGAGTTATCCAACTAGACTGCTTTCCTCCTTATCCATGTGTTTGAGCCGTGAATACTGATGAAGTAGAGCCAGGTAAAGGCAAACATTTGGCACACTGGATCTATATGGATTCATATATGGTGAGGAATAAAGAGGGATTTCTAGAAAAGGGTGACAAAGCCTTTTTTTTTTTTCCTGCCTCGTAACTGCTCTTGGAACTGACTGAGGATGATATTCTTTGCTTGGACAATGCTTATTGAACAACTGAAAGTTGGTAACCTATGGGGGGTGGTGATACCTGCCACACCTTCTGCAGTCTTCTATGGGCTTCATACATCTTATCTCAGTACCACTGTAGTATTCCTGAAAGGCATGATGGACAGAGATGGATGCTTTCATGGCAGAACATGACTTGCTGCACAGCTCAATTGTGGGCTGTTGCTGTGGGCTTGCTCACTTCCTGGCCAGTTCCCTCCTCATTCCCTGCACCTACTTCTTTGTCTCTATGCTTCTCCGTTGACAGGGATTTAAGGCTCTGGGGTTCTCAGGGTGTTTTTGACCAGGCTCTTACATATCATCTCTCTTAAGTCAGGAAGTTTCCACACAGTGCCTGGAAAACCCCTCTTCCCCTTTTCCATCGTGGTTGGACTCCTCACCAGGTCCATCCTAGGGAATATTAGGCCCTGATCTTGGTACTGTAGTCTTCCAGTTAGTGATGGGCTTCTGCTAACATAAGTCAGGGCAGAGAGGAGAGTGTGCATGGCTAGTGAGAACTCAGAGGAGGAGGGTTCATTATTCTGTCTTATCATAGAGCTGGGGGGTGAATGTTATATACATTAGAGGAGGACCCATCTAGATGATGTGGGAGCAGAGAGATCCAGGACTAAGAGGTAAGAACAGCCAGGATGCCCACCAGGTGGCCTTGGAAACCCTCATCAAGCCTGCCTACCTGCAGGTGACATACAAAGCACATCCCTCAGAGGTGAGACACCATGTGTGCAGGGTTTAAAGGCTTGTTGCCCATCTCCGCTGAGTAGGAGTCTGCATGTGCCAGCCATTCTTATAGTAGCCACTAGGTGGCAGACTTCAGACTGAAGTGTAACCCGACAAAGCTTGAAGGATGTGTGCAGGAACCTTTACTGTGAACCTTGGAAGACTCTGAAAAGAAATGTTTGCAGCTCTTTCTTGCTCCTACCAGCGAATCCACTGTCTTTTCTGCTGGTCTGCTAAGCTTCTTGTCTTCTAAGAACTGTGGTCCTAGATTTAAGCACAACCAAGGATACAGTGGGCTGGTAAATTCCTAGCTTTTTGGACTAATATTGCCCCATCATTTGGAGGACATGGGACTCTGGAACACCTCCTGAAGCTGACAGATGTGGTACCAAATGGAGAATATGTATTCCAGTCCATGTATGTGTGCATACACTTTTCACCTATGATTCGGGTGTGGAAATCTTTTGCACAGACATACTCCTAGGTCTAGTTTAATTTGAGGGTCTTGGAACTGAAGCTTGCAGGGAGTTCACCAGATCCCTGGAGTCAGAATCATCTAACCCAGGTACCTCTTTCTGCTAGCTAGGTAGTTCTGAAGCTTAGCAGCTGGTGAGCTTCACTAGGTAGTCCAAGGGACAAGAGAGGGTAACGGGAGAATATTTGATCAAAGCACATTGTATCACATCCTAGATGAGGTCCAGCCCGAGCAGGTATCCAGGGCTGCTTCTTGGCTGAGGTGTCAGTGGATCATGGTGGTAGTGGGGTCAGGGTGGGTTTGACAGTGCTTCCTAAGCCCACTGAGATAGCCGCTCTGGTTTCTTTGTCCACCCAGAAGACTCAGGGAGTGGAGCATGCTACAGATCAGTTCCTGAGGGGGTGAGGAAAAAGAGAACCAGCAGCTCTGTGGATAGCATGCCAGAGCATCAGGGCTGGAAAAAGACCTTGGGAGGAGGGTCAGCTGATATGTGTGTCTTGGACACACTTTGAGCCAGATTTGATATGCTTTCTCTGCCCACAGTCTTTACTATCTCCTCAGGGCACTAAGTACTTATTAATTCTCATTAAACGTAAGATCCATTTTTAAAATTATGAACATAACATCTATTCATCAAAGAATACTTGGGAAAAAAATAAAACTAAAAAGAAAACTAAGCCCAGAACTCCTTCATCTCACTTTAGTTAACAACAAAATCTGTGTCACATACACATGAACTGGGACCACATGTGTCCACAGTTCCTCCCTAGTTTAAAAACCAACAGCATAGATAGACACTGCACTTCTCATTACAGAGCCATGCGAAGGGCTCTCTAGTATTCCACAGCAAACCAGCTCCTAGGGCTCCTTAAGAACATTTGCTTCACTCTGATGACTTGACTGCTTATTTTTCCTTTCAGCTTGTTGGTAAATGATTCTCCTTTATCTTCATCCATAACTCCCATGGCCCGTGGGGACATCCTTTGCATGCTACGGCTCCATCAGGGATATGCACTCCCAGGGCTTTGGACATGGGTTTCTGGAGTCTTTGCAAATGTGTCCCAGGGTATATCACCCAGCAGGGCAGAGGCAGTTGTGTCTTTGGGAGACATAGTGTAGAAGACACCTGTGTCTGACAACACCCAGCCTGGTGTTGACCCTTGCCCTGGCTAGTTTGTTGTAGAGGTTGCCCCTGACTCAGTTTCTCTCTTCATGCCGGGCTGCTTTCTCAGGAGTGATTGATAGCGATGCCCTTGAGACATGAAACACTTGAGTTCTTTTCCTGTAGGTCCGGCATGAAAACAAGTGTGTGGCCTTGGAGCGATGCCCCTGTTTCCACCAGGGCCAAGAGTATGCCCCAGGAGACATGGTGAAGATGAGCTGCAACACCTGGTGAGGCTCTGGGCTCCCCACTGGGACCAGCCGTTAGGGTGGCATGAGGGTCTGTGGGACACAGGAATTCGACACTTGTCCTCACACTCTTGGGAACTCGAGTGCTCTTCTCCTTACCCTGACTCTGTTTCCCCATCTATGAAATGCCTCCTCTCATCACTTGACTCAGCCATGCACTTGCTCTCTACCGATGGGCAATTTTGTTCTCAGAGGACCTTCCAGAAGGGCTCACAGTGACCAGGCTGTGGGGGTGTTAAAAATGCCCTCTCAGCCTTCCTTCTTCCCTTTTTCTCTCTTTTCTTTATTTTTATTGATTGTACAAGGTAATGATTTCATTATGACATTTATATACGTGCATATAATAATGTACTTTGCTCATTTTCTCCTGGGTCATCTCCTCTTGTCCTCTCCTGGCTCTCACTGTCTCTCCTCCTCCCCCCAAAATTTCCCTCAGACTTTTGTATCTTTTAAATAAATCTAGACCCTGCATATGAGAAAAGACATGATCATTGTCTTTCTGAGTCTGGCTTAATTCACTTAACATGATGATCTCCAGGTTCCATCATGCAAATGATATATCTCAAGGCCCGTCTCTTCCCACAGGCCCTGTGCTGTTGCGCATGAGTGTTCTGAGGGGAGGAAGCAGTGGTTCCTTCTGCCTCCTTTGGCTACTCTTCACAGGCTGCCTTCCACTTGCCCGACCTTTCACTCTGGGCTACAGACAGTCTCAGGGGCCCATGTGGACTGAGGTGGGGGAGGAGATGAACGCCTGGGGACTGAGCTCACCACCTCTGACGCACGAGTGGGCTTCCCTCTATCAGCTCTGGTTAAGGGCAGTGAGGGGTGGGACATGTGGCTAGCAAATTGGTATAGAAATAAACACATAACCACATCCACAAAACCGCTCCTGGCAGGCTAGCATGCCCATTCTATTTTCCAGCCTCAGAATGTCCCTGCTGAGATCTCTGTTGGCCTGGCTGTACCACAATGACCCTATGGCTAATTTCAGGCACTTTGTAACTTTTAGGGTGAGGCCACACTTGAGTGAGTCCATGGCAGATGGCTTAGGGTGCTTCCACCTTCTCTATAGCTTCCTGGACCACCCTGGACACCCCCTTCACTCCATACCTCTCCTTCCTCCTTGGAACTAGAGAGCATCATGACTTCCGTTTCTCCTGTAGACCCCACACTAGGCCTGTAAGGCTGCTCCTTCCACAGACTGCAGATGCTCAGTTTCTTGAGGCTACCTTGGTGACTACCTGCTTGTTGTCTTTTCGTCCCCGACTGCCTCCTTGTTCCCTGTGACTGGATTGTGTCGCTTGCACCCACGGTGCAAACCAGTCACGCTTGATTGCTTTTCCTAGTGTCTGCCGGGACCGGAAGTGGAACTGCACGAACCATGCATGTGAGGTCACCTGCTCTGCCATTGGCATGGCCCACTACATCACCTTTGATGGACTCAAGTACCTGTTCCCCGGAGAGTGCCAGTATGTTCTGGTGCAGGTGAGAGCAACGGCCTGCATCTAATGGAGCAGGATGTGCCGGCTGCAGTCTGGGAGTTTCCGAGTCGGATTCTGTTTATAGAAAGAACTTTGTCAGAGTAATTGTCTAATTCCCCCAAAGGATGTCTGATGGTATAGTGTTTAAGAATAGAATTTACATCTATGATGAGGTCTGGCGCCCTCTTCTGTAAGACTATATGCATAATAAATAAATAAATCAAAAAAAAAAAATTTAAAAAAAAAAAAAAAAAAAAAGAATAGAATTTAATTTTAGGAGCTGGTTTGGTATGGAGTAAGGCCACCCTCAGGCCATTTTAGACTGATACTGACTACAGAAAGACAGCTCTTCATTTTGGTGGACACCTAAACCAGGATGCATGGAGGGCTGATCCTGGCTGGATTTCACTTTCTCTGATAGCCCATGGTTATGAAGTGTCCCTAGGCAGAGGGATTGTCTGTGTGATCCTTGGAGTGTGCCGCCTGACCTGTGGTCCTGCTCAAACTTACCACCATTTTTACTTCTAACCTGGTCAGTTTCTCATGGTGAGGAGGAGAGGCTGGGGTCACAGGTACCTTTCAGTCCAGCAGGAAGAACATAGGACATCTTAGCTGGGAAGTCCCTGCCAGCCCCTGGACCTCCCTATGCCCACTTTGTGGGTCACTGTAAGTTTTTCTTGCTGGCTGACACCAGAAGGTTCATCAAGGAAGACAGTGCTTTTCTCAGAGTTGAGCAGAGTGTACTCTGTTCTCTGTTCTCTGGGGGAGGTGGCTGTTTGGAGTGATCCAAAGGTAGAATTTCAAAGCCAGAGAGGGGGCTGCGGGACCTGTGTGTCAGACATTATTGATAACCAGGGTCACCATGTGCAGAGCATGCTAGGATATGGTGTATCCCCCTGGGACACCAGCCAGGCTGACCTCACATGCCCCAGATCACCCAGGAACATAGTATATTGGGGAGAAAGTGCACACCTTGGAATGGCTTTGCTGATGCTCTGGCCTGGGTATATGCCCTTAGAGCTTCTCCATAGGCTCCTGTCTTAGGGCAACACTAGCTTCAAGGTCCATGTATTTATCAGCTTCCGAAGCAATGGATTTAGCTGTAGCATTACCCATTCCCTAACATCCCCTAGCTGGAAAACCTTCTAGAATGACCATTCTCCTTTCCCATTTTGATCCTCTTTGCTCTCCTGGGGCCCTATCAGGCTTAGCTTTGTCCTTAGGAAAGCCAGCTGGTGACAGAAACAGGCCCTGTTCTGCTTCTAACCTATGTGACCAGGAACCAGCTCAAACCATGCTCACCCAAACAGTGCCAGGAAGTGGATCAATGTTCCTCTTCCCCGGGCTATGCTTTCTGTATCTCTGTGAGTGAGTACATGTTTGTATGTATATATGTGTGTGTATGCATGTATATGTATACACAGGAACACATATATGTTTTATAAGTATGTGTGTATGCAAAAATATGTGTACAGGTATGTACCTGTGTATATATTGATGCATATGTGTTATATGCTTGTGTAGGTGCATGTAATACATGCATGCATGTATTTGAGTATATGTAAGTATGTATATCATGTGGAAGTATTTATGAACATATGCATGTGTGTATATATGTGTGTTTATATGGGTAGCTGTATGCGTATATATGCATTTGTATGTGGACATACATACTGCCTTTTCCAGCTCCCCTGTTCTACTCTGTGTTCATTGCCATGCCACTGCATTGACCCCCAGATACCAGGCTCATCCGTGAGGGCTGAGGTTTCACACCTGAGAGAGTTAACCTGTAGATCGTTTTCCTTTCCCCCACATACACAGCACATCGGATGGTATTCTGAGACATGTATTCAAAGACTCCAGAGGTCACGATGTCATCTGGTCTGGGAGAAGGGATAGTCTTTCATTCTGGTGCCTTCTTTCCCCAGGATTACTGTGGTGGTAACCCTGGGACCTTTCGGATCCTGGTGGGGAATGAGGGGTGCAGTTATCCTTCAGTGAAGTGTAAGAAGCGGGTCACCATCCTGGTGGAAGGAGGGGAGATTGAGCTGTTTGATGGAGAGGTAAGTGCTAGTCTCTCCCTTTTCCCTGTATGTCCCTCTTTGTGTTTCTGTTTATGAGGAATGCTTAGGACTGTTCTGGTAGAATGTTCTGGAAGAATGTGCAGCCACTGTAGAGAATGAGGTCCAGCAGCATCAGCTGCCCTGACAGGTTATCCTGTGAGCAGAGCAATTGGAAGATTGGTACAGACAGTGTGAGCCCATTGTGGTTCAAGTGTGAGAAAGGATGTACAGCTATCTCTGCCTGGGTATAGGAGGAGGCAGTGCTGACTGGGGTGAGGGTGGGCAGAGCGTGGCAGGCAGGAGAGTTTCCCTTGTGTGTACAATGGTCCCTCTTAGCCACAGAGAAACAAAACTTCTTGTGGATGCCTGAAATCACAGACAGTACAGAAGCCAGGGTGTTCTATTTTATGTATTGGTGATGTTTTAGTCGGGGTTTCTATTGCTATGATGAAACACCATGACCAAAACCAAGTTGGGGAGGAAAAGGTTTATCTGGCTTATACTTCCATATCAAAGGAAGTCAGGACAGGAGCTCAAACTGAGCAGGAACCTAGAAGCCTGAATGATGTAGAGGCCATGATAGAAGGCTGCTTACTGGTTTGCCCCCTATGGCTTGTTCAGAGTGCTCTCTTATAGAACCTGGGACTGTTGTATTAAGTGTCTGGCTTAGCTTTTCTGGCCTAGCCTCGAGGTTCAGACCTATAGACCTTACAAAAACACACAGACACATTAATTTTATACTAATCAGCCTATGGCTCTGGCATATTTCTAGCTAGCTCTTGCTCTTAAACTAACCCATGAATCTTATCTTGTTTAGCCATGCGGCTCGATACCTTTTCTCAAAGCAGCATAGTTGTCTTCTGCATCTGCTGGCTTCTCTGCTGGTCTGTCTGGCTTCTCTGTAACATCTCTGCTCTGTTTTTCCTGTTCACAGAGTTGTCTTAGTCTGGTAGCCCCGCCCATATTTCCTGTTTGCCTTCAGCCAATCAGCATTTTTATTAAACCAGTAGGCAGGACAATTATTTACAATGCAAAAACATAATCCCACTACACGGGGCCACCAACCCGGGGATGGCACCATCTACAATGGGCTTAGCCCTCCCTGACTATTCACCAGTTAAGAAAATGCCTTATAGCTGAATCTTAGGGACACATTTTCCCAGTGGAGGTTCTCTTCTAGCATATAACAATTTGACATAAAACCAGCCAGCACAGATGATAATGTTTAATTATTTAGTAGAGAAAAGAAGGCATTGATGCTGACTGATAACAAGATGGAGCAATGGCTACATTGTGTTGTGATAGAAGTCATTGGGAACCTAGCCACTGTCCTGACATTTTTCCATTCAATACTTTTGTAATAACTGAAACTACAGTGAGCAGAACAAACAACATGCAGGGGGCTACTGCACGTGTATCTGTTGAAAGAACACATCTACTCTGGAGTGCTTTTTAGTCACTTTATGTTTTATTATTATTTTTTTTAAAGATCATGTGGTGCTGGGGATGGATCCCAGGACCTAGGCATGCTGGGCAAGCCTTCTCCCACTGAGCTGAGCTACCTCCCCAGTTCCCCAGCTTAATATTTTTGACAAGCTGAAAAGAGAAGCAGCCAGCGGATGTAGCCTCTGTTCCTGACAACTTGTGGTTAAGTGTAGCTCTCCAGGCTCCACCGTGGAGTTATGCCTCAGTAGATTAGGAAGGAGCCCCAGAATCTATGTTTGGATTGGCTGGTTGTTCCTGGGTCACAGATTTGATTCAGCTGGTTTGGAGATAATGCTGCACTATAGACTCCCAAAGATGGGGTTGATATGCTCCTGTGGCCTCTGTCTGCTCCCTGGTGTCAATACCCACCCTTGACAGCTGGGGGCTGGAAGTGCAATTTCTGTAGACAGAGAAGAAAGACTGTCTAGAAGTGTGCTGACCAGGAGCCAGGAATGTCAGCTCTATCAGAGTTCAGTTCTTCCCAGGACAGATGATGGTGGTGAGCAGGCAGAAGTGATCATAGATCTGCTAGGGGCAGAATTTGCAGATATGACAAGCCCTGTGTGAGGCATGCACTTCAGGAGAGAGGCCTGTGAAGAGTGAGGTTCTTGGTCTCAGCCTCACCAGAGTGCCCCAGGGGGTTTTGAGGGTTTGTGAATGGAGATGACTCTGAGGGCAAGGAGTGCAGGCCAGACTTCTGGAAACTTCTGCCTGGGGCGTGGAGTTTCCCAGTTCCTGTCTTTCAGTCTGGATTCCTGATGATAATCACTCTGGAAAATGGAGGGTGCAAGAAAGCAAGTTGGGGGGCTCACTGCTACATGGGCAGGTTTGTCATTCAGATGACTAGAGGTGGTTAAAATCTGTGCCACATTAAAAATCAAGCCATGGGCTAGTGTAGTTGATGACAAGGGTCAGAACACCTGCCTTTCTCGTGGGGTCATGGGAAATGGGTTGGTCTGTCTTCCTGTGCTCTCAATACCATCTTGACATTATGGGGAGGGTGGTGGGTCAGATACAGAAAAGCCCGGTGTAGTGCTGACCTTGGAGTTCAGAAAGAAAGTGGCTGTGGCATACGCAGGTCTCGAGAGCCAGCTCTGGTGTTGGTGGGCACAGCAGACAGACAAGCTAGTGAGGATAGTGGATTTTGACTTCCTTCACCTCATGTCCCGGTTCCTTCCTTCTTCAGGTGAATGTGAAGAAGCCTCCAAAAGATGAGTCTCACTTTGAGGTGGTGGAGTCTGGCCGTTACGTCCTTCTGCTGCTGGGTCCAGCCCTCTCTGTGGTCTGGGACCGTCACCTCAGTGTCTCCGTTGTCCTGAAGAGCACATTCCAGGTCAGTGGCCCTTCTTGCTCCACCTTGTATTGGGGGACAGTGGTTCTCTGGTCCAGCCTCCTTGCTTCCCACACAAGGAAAGCGAAGTGAGTAGTCATGGAGACTGGCTGCACATGGGGAGGACAGAGGCAGCTTTGGCAATATCTTGACTGGCCCAATAGATATATGTTTTGTTTGCACAGAGGAGACAGAGCAAGGGTAGGCAGGGTGGCTTTTCTTTAGATTTCTTAACCCAAAGAGGCAAATTAGGCACACATAATATTAAATACTGCCATCTATTCTGGGATGTTGCCTCATCAATGAGCCCAGGCTAGCATGCATGCTCAGTGTGTGTCTACATATGCATGTTTAAATATATGTGGTGTATGTGTGCATGTGGAGGCTGGCCAGTGGGCCATCTCAGGCATCATTTCTCAGGTGTCATTCACTTTCTATTTTAAGTCAAAGTCTTTTGCTGGGACCCGGGATTGCTAATCAGCCAGGCTGGGTTAGCCGGTCAGTGAGCTCTGGGGACTATCTCTGCCTCTCTACTGCTAGGGTCATAAGTGTACACTATAACTGTCTTTTTTATGTGGGTGCTGGGATTGAAATCAGGGCCTCATGCTTATATGGTGAGCACTTCACCATCTTACTTACCTCCCTGGGTCCCAGGGTTAGCCCTTTTTGAGAGCACTTTGTTAACTTGCATTTGTGTAGATTTTTCCATAGTTTAGGGGTTTCGATGGTGTCATTAAGTGGTGTGAATATGACAAGGGACTATGTTTATTCTTATCAAGAGTGGCCTCCACACCATCTCTGACAGTGCTGTGTATGTCAGGATTGAACATGTCAGTGAGGGCTGCTCAGCTGTGCTTCCCAGAGACAGCCCATTACATTTCTAGAAAGGTCTAACAATCTTGACTGTTTCTGCTCGATGTATTGACTGTTCCCGGCACTGTAGGTACAGCAGGGGAAAAGAATCAGGGGTGTGTGTGTGTGTGTGTGTGTATGTGTGTGTGTGTGTTTTCTTATGCAACTGTGACAAGTCACTGTGAATGCAGTGTCTTTAAACAGCACATGTGTATGACATCTTGGTTGTGAAGGCAGAAAGCAGGCAGGGCTGCGTTCCTGTGGAGTTTTTAAGGGACACATACACTTTTTGATTCTGGAGTCTGGCTACACTCCTTGGCTTGTGGTCCCACCTTTCATATTTAAAGTGAGCTGATATTCAGTAGCAACTTCAGGCCTCCCCACCTCACCACACTCCTGTCAGCCATGATACCTTTCACACTCTCTCCTTCTTGTTAGACTCTGTGGTCACACACAGCTCACTTAGATGGTTCAGGACAATTTCCTGTCTCAAGATCTTAGCCTAACTGTACCAAGATCCTTTGTCCTGGGGATTACTCCATGTTCTGAATAATCTAAGTGAGTACTATATGAAGAAAAGAGATTTATTTACCTCTCGTTGTTAAAGGCTAGAGTGTAGTATCGGGTGGCTCTGTTTATCTATGGCAGGGATTTCCTCACCCAGCTGTGGCAGGGGTCAGTGAAGAGGAAGTAGACAGGGAAGGCAAATGGCCGCAAATGGAGGGGATAGAGGGGTCACATATGAGAAAGGACCCAGAGGAATCCAAGGGGCTATGCTTAATTTTACTTTAATTAAAAATTTCTATCTATCTATCTATCTATCTATCTATCTAACTGTCTATCTACCTATCTATCTATCTATTATCTATCATCATGTAGTGATTGATGTGGCTATATCTATCCACCCTCCCATTCACCCACCCAACTATATAGTGTAGACTTGTAGACATAATGTATCATCTGTATGTGTATGGGGATGTATGTGCCATGGAATGTGGGGGTCAGAGGACAACTTAGTTCTCTTTGCCCCCTCACTCCATGTAGGTCCCAGGGATCAAATTCAGATCATCGAGCTTTGCAGCTGATACCTCTTTAGCTGCTGAGATATCTCATCTTCATTTTTAGGAAGAAAAAGACACAAAAATCTTATGGTATGGGAAACTAACTGGGGTCCTATGAGAATGACATTATCTCTAAGGATGACATCACCAGTGACATAATTAAATCTATGTCTCACCTGCTGAAGGTTACATCATCTCTCAATGTCATACTGGGAACCCAAAGTATTGCATGAAATCTAGTTAGTATATAATGAAGCCAGATATTGGGGAAAAGCTGGAATATCAGAAACAAACCACAGTCACCTGGCCAGCTCCTCAGGCCTGTCTCCAGGAATCCTCTAGCTGAATGCCTCTGAGTCCTCAGGCAAAAAAGAAGGGAAGGTCTCTGGGAAAGCTGAAAAACTCTTTTCTCTTGCTCCGCCCAGCTCTCTTAACTGCCTCTTTCCACATTCCTAAAGCCAGGATTAAAGGTGTGGGTCACCACTCCCTGACCTTCATGGCTTGGCTCTGTGGTTGACTCTGATATTCCAGACTAATTTTATTAAATATATAAGTCACCACACAAAATTTTCACAGAATAAATGTTTAGGGGATTCAACCACACACTGAAGCCATGTGAAAACTACAGTACCGTGTGTGGTAATGCAGTCACAGTTCTCGGATTCTGAATGGACATCTTTGGTGGAGCCAATATTGATTGGAGATGGCTCCATGACCACAATGGAGATTATGTTCTTTTTTTTTTTTTTTTTTTTTTTAAAAAATTTTTTTTTTTTTTTTTTTTTTTTTTTTTTTTTTTTTTTTTTTTTTTTTTTTTTTATTATTTATTTATTTATTTGCCTTGGTGTTTGCCTGGAACTGGAACTACAGACAGTTGTTAGCTGCCATGTGGGTGCTGGGAATCGAACCCGGGTCCTCTGGAAGAGCAGACGGTGCTCTTAACCGCTGAGCCATCTCTCCAGCCCCGGAGATTATGTTCTTATGGGGACATCACTTTAGATAGGTCAGTATGATGAGCCCTGCAGAAACAGTGACACAGGAGTAGAAAGAGAGGGAAGCTGGGTGGATGGCGTAACATGTGCAAGGATCCCAAGGCGGCAGATGTTTGAAGAGTTTGAGCAATGAGACCAGTGGGTGAAGAGGAGGGTTTTTATGAATGAGGGCTCAGAGAGACAATGGCTAGGCTATGACCTTAGTCTAACCGTGGGAATGTTCTTACATGCTCCTCAATGACTTACACGTGTGCTTACAAACCAATACTGCCAAATGGATTGAGTCATCTTTTCTCTGTCCCAGGACTGGGTTCTGGCTGTGTAGAGAGAGTAGAGTGGCTTATGATTACTCATTTTCTCAGGTCCTTCCTTGATGGTTTCTGTGTGGTCAGCTTGTTCGAGATTTAGTGCACATGCCTGCCCTGGGATGATGTATAGTCAGAACCCTTCCCTGATGATATTTCTCATGCTGTAAGCGTTTTACCTGTTCCCCTGAACAAGTTGCAGTCCTCTGGGTAAGGGGACATCCCTGCCCATTACAAAGCAGGGCCATCCTGTTCCCTCCTTACTTCTCTGTTCTCACCCTTTAACAGTGGTACCCATCCCCATTTCTGCTCATAGCCTCACCAGGGAGTCTGGTTCAAGCAGGGATCTCAAGGCCAGCCTGTCCACCTCTGCCCTTGACCATGAGACTTGGGTGCATTGCCTCTCTCTGTGACTTTGACTTTGAAATGGGTCAGAGTGAAAGCATAGGTGAAGTTCCTGTTGAAGGCAATGTATTGCTGACCACTCTGCTTCTTTGAGTCTCTCTCTGTTTTGGCTTCTTTCTTCTGTTTCTTCCTCCTTTGATAATTTCTGACTCCTTAGTGACTTGGAACCTTCTTCCCTGACCCAGAAAGAGTTCAGGTTTACAATGTACATCCCCTCCCCTCACCTAGGAGCAGGTGTGTGGTCTATGTGGGAATTTTGATGGCACCCAAAACAATGACCTCACCAGCAGCAGTCATCAGGTGGAGGAAGATCCTATTGACTTTGGGAATTCCTGGAAAGTGAACTCACAGTGTGCTGATACAAGAAAGGTACATCTGGGGTCAGTGTGGGTGGAGGGATTCCCGTATTCTCTTGGGGGCTGAGTCCCTTCAGGAAGCCTACCTGATGTCTTACCTCTCCGGTTCTCTCTCCTGTTTCCAGCTGTCACTAGATGTTTCCCCTGCCACCTGCCACAACAACATCATGAAGCAGACGATGGTGGACTCATCCTGCAGAATCCTTACCAGCAACATCTTCCAGGGTTGCAACAGGCTGGTGAGGCTTTGTGGGTGGGGGGAGGCAGAATGGTGTAACGGCTTGTAGATGCCTTGACTGTGAACGTCTAATGTGATCACTAACTAGCTGGAGCCCTGAAATGATTCACATTGAGAAAGCATGAGAGCCCTTTCTTGGCTTCTAGCTGAGGAGGAACCTGGGTAGTTTTTGAGGAAAGCAATGACTGGCCAAGCACTTTTCCATGTGAGCCAGAAGTCCCTTGGTCTGATTTTCACTTTGCATTGTGTCCAGCCAGAGTCAGGAAATTTTTCTTGCCATTGTTCTGTGTCCAGACCCAGTCAGAACCTCCCTAACCATCAACACACAAGAAAATGATGGCTTCAGCATCCCAGTTCTGTTCTCTCACTTTTTCTGGCCTTAATGCCAGTGGTTTGGGGGTTCTTGGATTTTTGGCATCTTTTCATTTCTCTGTCTCAAATGATAGTGATGAATTCTCCAAAGTTAAATGGACTTTCTTCTCTGTGCATTTGTTCATGCACACACACAGGTGTGCATGTGAGCACGTGTAATTGTGTCTGCACACAAATGCATAGGCACGTGCACATCCCTGTGCTGTGTAGTACCATGGACGCAGGAATGGCAGGTTGAGTACTTGTACCTCAGTTCTTAGTTGTCCAGAGATTCCCAGTCCATGAGATCTCCAAAGGACACCAGAGTCTCTGGTTTGGTGGCGTCTGAATTGGAAGAACAAAGAAAGGGAAAGACTTGGGGCTAATAGGGATGCTGAAATGTCTTGGGAACAATTCACTGGCTGATGAATTAATTTCTTCCCCAACTACTCTAAAAAGCCCAGAGAGGGTGGTAGCATGTTTTAGAGACAAGAAAAGTTAAGTGGTCAGTGTGATTGAGCATACTTGTGGGTGAACATTCCTCCCTACAAGGAGACTTGGGGTTGCAGGCCAGGGTACCCAGCCAGGCGTTACTGTCAGGCAAAGCTGCCTATAGCTAGCTCCTCAGTGGAGCAGCTTGTGTGTTCTGATTTATGTCCATATTTTTTTTTTCTGCACTGAGACAAGGACAGAAAGTGACCAATCTGTGTGTTTATATATAAAAATACTCCAATTCATGGTTGTGGGGAAGGACAGGCAGCTAGGCAGGTAGGCGGGAGACAGTGGAGGAATCTTCTAACAAATTCTGAGGGCATCTCAATATGCATGAGAGGCTGCCAGCCCTGCTTGACTTAGAATTTCTTAGTGGGATCCAGATTAGAAACAGAAATTTGCCTCTTCACCCATTCATTCTCAAGGACCTGCGTTTCACATTTTTTTTGGTACCGGAGGCCCCCCCCCCAATCCCTTGTATTCTAACCATAAGCCAGAGTCCTCACATCTGGCTCAGGCTGTGGTCCCACGAGGGTCTTTTGTAGGTGGATCCCGAGCCATACCTGGACATTTGCATCTATGACACTTGTTCCTGTGAGTCCGTTGGGGACTGTGCCTGTTTCTGTGACACCATCGCTGCCTATGCCCATGTGTGCGCCCAACATGGCCAGGTGGTAGCCTGGAGGACGCCCACATTGTGTCGTGAGTTCCCAAGATGCACATCCCTATAAGTACCGGGGCTTGAAGGTCTGTGGGGAGGACAGAGAGCATTTTTATGGTAGAGAGGGCCCTCCTCCAGTGCACGCACGGGTTGGAGGGATGAAGCAGTGGTGTGAGAAAGTTCATACTAAGGCAACAATGGAAATGCGCCTTTGGGAAGGAGTTAAAACACTGATGGAGGCATCTTCTTGAGAGCGAGTGAGGAAATGGATTCTGAAGAAGGTTAAGATGATGGTGGGGTAAGGAATCCACAGTAAGATTGTAAGTCGGGTCCTGGAGTCAAGACAAATATGGGGAGACCTCTGGTAGAAATTCTGGAAGAGGGACACAGGTTTCTTGTGTTGCTGTGGGTCATCTGGTGCTTCTAGGGTCACCACCTTTTCTTCTGTCTCCACAGCCCAGACCTGTGAAGAGAGGAACATTCGGGAGAATGGTTTTGAGTGTGAGTGGCGCTATAACAGCTGTGCACCTGCCTGCCCAGTCACCTGTCAGCACCCTGAGCCTCTGGCTTGCCCTGTGCAGTGTGTGGAAGGGTGCCATGCACACTGCCCTCCAGGTGAGGCCTCTCCTTGGCTAGAGCAGGCTAGAGGGATCAAAGCCAGGCCAGCTCTGAATTTTGCCATGTTAGGGTGTCTCATGTGCCCTTTGTGCAAAAACTCTGCCCCCTGTTCTTTTCCACTTAGGCACACCGCATTTCTTCTTAGAATACCTTTCATGGGCTATTTGTGGGTTTATCATATAAAGCAGTCAGTCATTCCTTCCCCCTCTCTCCCTCCCCTCTTCCCCCCCTCCTCTCCTTAGAGTCTTGCTGTACAGCCCAGGCTGGCTTCAAACTTTCCATCCTTCTGCCTCAGCCTCCTGAGTTAAAGAGAGCAACACTTTTCAGCAGAACTTGCTGTAGTGGTGGCAATGTTCTGTGCAAAGCTGTGATGGCTAGTAGGAAATGTCTTCTTTGGTTCACCAAATTATGCTTAACTTACATATGTGTAATTAATATATATATTACATATATGTAATATGTTCTGTTGGTCAGCCTAGCTCCAAAGTTATTGAGTTTATGCTTGGAAGGACCTAGCTGAGCCCAGCTACTCCTTAGCGGTTTGGAGATAATTTCACTTGTCCTAGGGTTTGGCAGGGGAGAGATGTGGTGTAGAAAGTGTCATCCTAGCTTCTCAGAGGAGCAGACAAGGCACCAAAGAAGGATGCTCCCTATGTGGTGAGGTGACCACCTGGGTGCTGGGCGAGTGAGTTTCTGGGACGATTCCTTTAGTGGCAGATGAACCTACCTAATTGATATGAGAAGTGACTGGTGGGCTCCTAATGTGCTGTGTTGTACAGGGAAAATCCTGGATGAACTTCTGCAGACCTGTGTCAGCCCCCAAGACTGCCCTGTGTGTGAGGTGTCTGGTCGGCGCTTGGCCCTTGGAAAGAAAGTCACCTTGAACCCTGATGACCCTGCACACTGTCAGAAATGGTAAAGCAGACTTCTTGACTGGCTGTGTCCCAGGCTGGCTCTGAGAACCTGGGCTCTGGAAAACACCTCCAGGCAGCATGGACTGAGGCTGAGCTTAATTACTCATCCATGCACACATGTACCCACGAATCCATCCACCCACCCAATATTCACCCACCCAATAATCATCCACCCATTCATCTACTCCCCCTTCCTCCCAGCTATCCATCCCTTTGGTGTGCCATTGGGCTTGTTTCTGGAGTCTGATTCTCTATTTTTAAAAGTCTCTATTCCACCCTCAATGTTTTAAAGACTTGTTGGTAGAAAATAGATGCATTTTGGGGTGTGTGTGTGCAATATAATATCCCAACACATGTATGCAGCATGTATGACCAAGCAAGGGTGATTAGCATTTCTCCTTCACTATAACTGGGCATCACATCCAATCTGAGGACCAGTATCTGTGGATATTAAACATTTTGGGGGAATCTATAGATGCAGGAAGGAAAAAGGGAGGTGGGGTCCTTGGCCCTAAGTATAACACAAGTATCTTAGGGATGTGGTCCAGGACACAGGACATGGCTTCAGAACCAGGAGGGAAGACATTCACTGCTGTCACTCTGGGCTCTTCCTGGAACAAACTCTGGGAACCTGGTTTTGGGGAGGCGAGGAGTTCTGAGGGTAATTCCTAGGCTTTCTAAAGTCCTGCCCTTAGGTGGGGAACATTTATTAAAACGCTGACACTCACCACCACTCCCTGACACCAATCAAACCTAATGGGAACTCAGCTTGAGAACTCCAACTCGCTGGGGAGGGGCTGCGGACACAGCTGCCAGAGCCAGATCCTGCCGCCACCATCTGTACAAACAAGAACAAGCATTGCCCAGGGTGAATTTTCTAGCAAACACAGGAAACCAGAAAGTATGTCACTCATGCACCGTTAACTGAGGATTGAGGCAATAAATCGCAGGATTATGAGGAAGTAGGAATTAACTTCCCAGTAAGATCCCACCCACCTTCATTGCATGAGGAATGGGGGTGGGCGTTACTGTGAGCTTACTTTGTGTCCAGCTCAAAGGATGTGAAAGCCCCTCAGCTGGCCTGCAGAGAGAGACAGCTGGCACACTACATAATGATGAGCACAAGAGTTTCAAGGCAGGTTGGGGACACTGGCTGGCAGTGAGGCCACAGGAAATGCTCAGGGTTTAGGACTCTGTCACCTTCTCAGCTTTATTGTAAAGGCTGAACACTAAGGGTGCAGAATGGAGGAGGCTCATCCTGTATGGATCTCCACCACAGCACATCTTCATTTCCTCTGTGGTCTGACCTACTCTTTTATATTCTAGAATATGGCAGAAGGATACAGTGGTTAGAAGAGACTGGGAGGTTGTCTGGTACTATAGATGTTTGTGGACTGGGAAATGCCTCAGTACAGACTTGTGGGCATCTTGGGGCCAGGCTGAGGGCTAGCCAGTACTTGGTATACACTCCATGTCCACCGTCTGCCTGGGGGCAGAATGAGGGGGCGGAGCCACTGCACTTCCTGCAGCCAGTACACCTAAACCTCCCACATTCTTTTATTCTGCTAGATCAAACAGAAATTTTAAACTTTTATTCATCTTTCTCAAGTCTTCTTACTCTACTTTTTCTTCTTTTCCTTGAGGCCCAACATAATTAAACATGGTTCAAAAATCCATACAGCTTAAATTCTAATAGCATCTATAATGGTTTCTAATGTAAACCATTTATCTCCAGTGGAACATTTACAAGTCCCAGCGTGTGCCAACATTTTAGAAGGATATTTGTCCCTGGAGACAGTTATAAGAAGGTTTGGATTATAATTAAATATTAATGTGGCTCAAGACATAGATTGGAAAGAAATCAACATTAAATGGCCATAGAGGGCTTAGAACAATAAAGGCTACTTTTCAGCTTCTAAGATGGATTAAAGCTTTAGGAAGGAAGGTTCTGCTTCCTCCTCACTCCGTGTGTGTGTGTGTGTGTGTGTGTGTGTGTGTGTGTGTGTGTGTGTGTGTGTGTGTATACGCATGCATTTGTATTAAAGACACACCTTGGAACAAATGTCAAAAATGCCATCTCACTTGGGTGAGACCTGCTCAGTGGGATTTGACAAGAGGTTCTTTGGGTCCTGTGAGGTGGTCCTACCTGCCCACAGGTTCTTACTGAATCATTTTGGTTTTTTCCTTATTCCACAGTCACTGTGATGGTATGAATCTTACCTGTGAAGCCTGCCAGGAGCCTGGAGGCCTGGTGGTACCCCCAACAGATGCTCCAGTCAGCTCTACCACCCCATATATTGAAGAAACCCCTGAGCCACCCCTGAACAACTTCCTCTGTAACAGGGTGCTAGATCTTGTCTTCCTTCTGGATGGCTCCTCCAGGCTGTCTGAGGCTGACTTTGAAGTGCTCAAAACTTTTGTGGTAGGCGTGATGGAGAGACTGCATGTCTCTCAGAAGCGCATCCGTGTGGCAGTGGTTGAGTACCATGAGGGAGCCTATGCCTACATTGAGCTCAGAGACCGGAAGCGACCCTCAGAGCTTCGGCGCATTGCCAGCCAGGTTAAGTATGCAGGTAGCCGAGTGGCCTCTACCAGTGAGGCTTTGAAATACTCAATGTTCCACATCTTTGGCAGAATTGATCGCCCTGAAGCTTCTCATATCATTCTACTCCTGACTGCTAGCCAGGAGCCCTCACGGACGGCCAAGACTTTGGCCCGCTATGCCCAGGGCCTGAAGAAGAAGAAGGTTATTGTAATCCCTGTGGGCATTGGGCCACATGCCAGCCTCAAGCAGATTCACCTCATTGAAAATCAGGCCTCTGAAAACAAGGCCTTTCTGCTCAGTGGGGTGGATGAGCTGGAGTCGAGAAGGGATGAAATAATCAGCTACTTCTGTGACCTTGCCCCTGTGGCCCCAGCCCCTAATCAGCCTCCTCAGGTAGCACAAATCACTATGGCTCCAGGGATCCTCGGGATTTCATCACCTGGACCGAAGAGGAAGTCCATGGTTCTGGATGTGGTGTTTGTCCTGGAGGGGTCAGATGAAATTGGTGAAGCAAACTTCAATAAGAGCAAGGAGTTCCTGGAGGAGGTAATCAAGCGGATGGATGTGAGCCAGGATGGCATCCATATTGCAGTGCTGCAGTATTCAGACACGGTAACTGTGGAGTACACCTTCAAGGAGGTCCAGTCCAAGGAGGATGTACTTCGGCATGTGCGAGAGATCCGTTACCTCAGGGGCAACAAGACCAACACTGGGCAAGCCCTGCAGTACCTTTCTGAGCACAGTTTCTCTCCTAGCCAGGGGGACCGGGAACAGGCACCTAACCTGGTCTACATGGTCACAGGGAACCCTGCCTCCGATGAGATCAAGAGGTTGCCTGGAGACATCCAGGTGATACCCATTGGGGTGGGGCCTCATGCTAATGCCCAGGAACTGGAGAGGATTGGCTGGCCTAATGTTCCCATCTTCATCCGAGACTTTGAGACACTTCCCAGAGAGGCTCCTAACTTGGTCCTACAGAGGTGCTGCTCCAGGGAAGGGTTACAACTGCCCACCCTCTCACCCATTCCTGGTATGCCGGCACCCTGTGTGTGATGGCCTTGGCACTGTGCACATTATCTGATGACGCCAGAATCCTTGGGTTCTAATGCTAACTTTCAGGCTCCAAGTCTTGCCTCATGCTGTCTGTGTTTCTCCTACATTTCAGGCAGAGGGCTGGACTGTTATTCTTTGGGTGGGAAGGATTTTTTTCTTATTGCCCAGACTTGTATATTCTATGGTAGTAGGTGCTCATTGTTAAAATTTAAATAATACAACAAATGTACAGAAAAATTTCAAGTTTTTTTAATTCCCCCACCCTGCACCCAGTCCAGACTCACTTTCTGCCTGGTAGGTAATTTTTGTTAGTTTTGGTGATAGTTAACTATCTTTTGGGCAATGCTGGTGCATGGAATTATTTCAAGTAGCTTATGTTCTTGGAGGCAAGGCTGGGCAGTCAGGCAACAGATGCAGATAACATGGACAGGTCCAGAAGGCAGATTCCAGAACTGCCACTTAGCAGCTGATCATTTAGGGCTTGCTGGTCTCTTTATCTGTAAACTGTGGATATTAGCAACTATTTATGAAATGCTTGAAACAGCATTTAGCTCAAAATGTACTTGTTGCTACTGTTTTTTTTTTTTTTTTTTTTTTTTGTCAGGGTTTCACTAAAGTGACCCTGGCTGGTCTGGAACTTTCCATGTAGACCAGACATGCCCACAAACTCACAGAGATCACCCTGCCTCTGCCTTCTGAAGACTGGGATTAAACTGTTGCCTTCTTAATTTCTACTTCTATCAAACCATTATCTGGTTTACTGATTTGTTTCTATAGTGAGACTAAGAATTGAGTCTATGGCTTGTTCTGAGCTAGGCAAGTACTCTATCACTGAGCCACCATGATCTCTTTTCCCTCTCCTTTTGAGACAGGATCTTACTGTTGCCCAGACTGGCCTTGAGCTCACCCTAGGCTGAGCTGGCCTGACAACTTGCAGTACTCTGGGGTAGCTAGGTATCAAGCTGATATCAAGGCAGCAGAACAGCTAGCTGCTTTCAGTATCTGTCCATCCCTGTACTCAGTCTTTGTTTTTGTTTATTTAGCTACTATCACTTTTACTTTTCTGCTAATAAGAAAAGTAACTAGGTTGTTTGCTTTGGTGTTAGCATGAGTTCTGGTTGTGTGTTTCCTTCTCTCCTGTGTACAGATGTCATATTTTCTTGACCCCTTTAGAGGTCACAAGTCTCTTTCCCAGGTATATGCTACACTGTGTCTTTGCCTTTATTTCATCCAGCTTTAGACCCAAGAACAAGGATGCCCATTTTATTTCTTTATTGATTGTTTTAGCTATTGTTTAGTTAATTCTCAAAGTGGCAAGTCTTGTAATGACATTTTCATACACACATATCTGTATATGTGTGTATATTTCTGATCCTCTTGCACCCCACAGACATCCCCACCTATGTTTCCAGTTATTGAGAGTTGAGCCTCTTGTTTTCATATGCATGCCTGTGAGTAGAGCTAGAGTCTTCTCAGTGTCTCTGGGACTAGTGAGCTTATAGATTCAGGAACTGTCTCTTCTGTCCCTCAACCTGTCCTAGGCTCATTCTGTGACCTCACTGGTAAATGTTCCCCTATTTGGTGGTGCTGTGTGCTCAGTGTTACCACGAGGAGCCACTGGATGCATTGGGGGTATAGTGATCTTCTGTTGGTACCCATGCACTCATCACTTTGTTTCTCTTTACAGACTGCAGCCAGCCCCTGGATGTGGTCCTCCTCCTGGATGGCTCCTCTGGTTTCCCAGAGTCTTACTTTGATGTGATGAAGAATTTTGCCAAGGCTTTCATTTCAAAGGCCAACATTGGTGAGTGGTGCCTCTGAAGCTGCATGTGAGAGTGACTTTTCCTGGGGTCTACTTTATTCTAAATGTTTCCCTTTTTCTCTTCCTGTTAGGGCCCCACCTCACTCAGGTGTCTGTGATGCAATATGGAAGCATCAATACCATCGATGTGTCATGGAATGAGGCCCAGGAGAAAGCCCACCTTCTGAGTTTGGTTGACCTCATACAGCGGGAGAGTGGCTCCAGCCGAATTGGTAATGCTGGAGCCATAAGCTATATGTAGAACCTGCATTCTGGTCTTGACTCTTGGCTTAAGGAACTGTGTGATATTGGCCAGTAACTTTATTCCTTGGCCTGATTTTCCTCTTTTGGATGGTGAGGAGATAGATGGCCCTCTGCATCTCTTCCCAGTCTCACCAAGTGTTGCTCTGAGTTATAACTGTTCATCTTTTGAATTTGCCAAGGGTCAGCTTGATGCTCAGAGAGCTTAGAAAATCCAGTCCTGACTCAGACCATTCTTCTTCCTCAGGGGATGCTCTGGCCTTTGCTGTGCGCTATGTAACTTCACAAATCCATGGTGCCAGGACTGGAGCCTCCAAAGCAGTGGTCATCATCGTCATGAATACCTCCTTGGATTCAGTGAATGCAGCGGCAGATGCTGCTAGATCCAACCGTAAGTGTCTGGTGCACAATTCAGAGACTCCGCTAAGATGCTGGAGGAGTGGGTAGGTGGGCATTCTTTCTCCTCTTCCTTTTTTCTCCTGCAGTGTGGGGTATCAAACCCTGGGCCTTGCACAATTAGACAAGCTCCCTACCACTGAACTGGGTCCCCGGCCTCTTTCTTTTCACACTCATTCCCTTGAGTGATCTCATTCAGTGTCATGAGTCTAAATATATTTATGGACTTCTGACATTGAAATTTATGCCTCTGATATCTTACCTCACCTCAGCCTAAATCTAACAGACAGTTCATCATCAACTCAACTCCTGCTTTACCTCAACATTCTCTTCTTTATCCTCTTTCTCATTCCTTGAAGTTATCGGGTTAGAAATCTCAGCCCGATGAGTCCCTCCCTTTTGCTCAATACAATAAAATAGCTGAATCTTAAAAAAATACCAATATACTTATACTACTGCATGCAACCCCCACCATCTCATAGCTGAGAGACAGGGATGGCTTTCTGACTGGAACGCCAGCTCAGAACTCTGCAGACTCCTGACACTCACTCCTTCATGGTCTCAGCTTCCGTTTCCTGTATTAGGTTGGTACTGTGACCGATGAGGATTTGTACACTCCAGGCTTCACTTTCTCTCCTGCATGTTCTGTATTCCTCTGCTTCTACGCTGGCCCTTTCTATTTGCTGCGCTCACTGTGTGGAGCATTTCTTTCCTAGCTGTGTTCTTGACCTCTTCATTCTTACTTCAGGTCTTTCTCCGTGAAATGATTCTTCCCATCCTCTGTGCATTTCCAGTCCCCTCATCTCATAGTTTCTTCCAAGCATCTATCTACACCTCAGAATGCCATACATTTATTTTGTGTGTTTGCTGTCTGTGTTCCTGTAGTATTAGCCACGAGGACAGGAGACAGGGACTTTATCTGGTTGATTCAGTGCTGTATTCCCACTGCTCAGAATGGTGCCCAACACATAGGAGTACCTCATTAGCACGTGCTGCTTATGTGGACATCTCCCTCACAGGCTTGCTGTGCGTGTGGCCAGCCTGGATTGCAGGAGGCTCTGTACAGGTGTTGGGTATAGTGACTAGGTTGTGCTCACCTGACCATAGACTGTTTCCTGTTGTTTGGCTAATTTAGGAGTGGCAGTGTTTCCCATTGGGGTTGGGGATCGTTATGATGAAGCCCAGCTGAGGACCTTGGCAGGCCCAGGGGCTAGCTCCAATGTGGTAAAGCTCCGGCAAGTTGAAGACCTCCCCACTATAGTTACCCTGGGCAATTCCTTCTTCCACAAACTGTGCTCTGGTAAGTCTTTTGATATATATTTTTTCCAATTCTTAAACAACCACTGCCACCATAACTACTACCAAACCAGAAAGCTTCTCCCCCAACAAGATAAAAACACCACTTCAAAGACTCAAGGATGCCCATGTATAAAATTTAGTCTTAAATGAAGATTGTCGTACTGATCAGAACTTTCATATTTCTGTTTGTGGACGGCATATTCTATTGCTTCCAGGGATCTCTGGAAATTTTTCTGTGCACAATTAAGCTTCCACTTGATCTGTCCTTCTGACTTTTTAAGAAGTCCTGGCTTGTTTGTACCAAGGGATGTTGGATGAAAGAATTGGAAGATACAAGTAAAGAACCCTAGCATCCTATAGACCATGATCCTATATTTACTCTCAGTATATATATAAAGGGCTTTAGAATGCATCTTCAAAGCTGATACTAAGGGACCATAGGTTAAGTTGATTTTGGGTTAGAAACTTGTTTTAGTTTTTGGCCTGGTTTTATATATTAATGTAATTATTATTTATAATTTATTTCTTGTGCATTGGTGTGAAGTGTCAGATCTGGAGTTATGCACAGTTGTGAGCTGCCATTTGGTTGTTGGGAATTGAACTCAGGACCTCTGGAAGAACAGTCAGTGCTCTTAACCTCTGAGCCACCTCTCCAGCCCCTGTAATTAGTTTTATATTAAAACCTACAGAGTTTCAGATCTTTCCTGATAGATAATAACTCCATTGGCAGCTGTCATTTCAAGTTTTATGATCTTGCTTCACCCACCCCCAACGCCCATTCCTGCCATATAACTATTATTATCACAATTATTAGTTATCATAAAGTACATCTGAAAGACAATAGGATTGTCACCTTCTTGTGTTTTCATATTGCTAATGTGATGCCCATTGAGATTCTTTTTAGAGTGGTGTTGACTAGCAGATGTTGTCAACGGTTTAGAATTCTTGGTGGTAGATGGAGTCTCTTGGTGTCTGTTCCAGGGTTTTCTGGAGTTTGTGTGGATGAGGATGGGAACGAGAAGAGGGTAAGTCCCTTCCTGTTGACTTGGGAGGAAAGGTCAGAAATACATGTTGGGGGGGCTCCTGTTCTTTGTGATGAATTTTACCCTGGTTGGTCTTATCCTCACTCTCCTGCTTGCTATTAGCCTGTTTGGGGAGGAAGGGTCCCCCTGTAAATCTCGTGTTATGTCCCCCATCTCACATAGAGCCTCCTTAATGCAAGGCTGCTGTCCAGCCCTAGCCCATCCCCAGAGGCGGTCAGTGATATGGTGGGTGGACTTGGATTTGCTGTGCTTCATCCTGGTCCTTTCTCAAATCTGTTTTCTCCTTTTGCAGGCTGGGGATATCTGGACCTTGCCAGATCAATGCCACACGGTGACCTGCTTGCCAAATGGCCAGACGCTGCTGCAGAGTCACAGAGTCAACTGTGACCATGGACCCAGGCCTTCATGTTCCAACAGCCAGTCTCCTGTTCGAGTGGAGGAGACCTGTGGCTGCCGTTGGACCTGCCCTTGTGAGTTCTTCATTTCCCCAGTCTAGACTGTAGAGGAGCAGGTTTGGAACTTGCTGAATGGACAGTCAGCACAGAGAAAGATAGTCAGAAGTCCCCTGCCTCACAATGCACACACACTGTCATGCCTTATACTCCTTCCCTCCCATGGAATCTGAATACATTTTCATAGAACCACAGGAAGAATTGTTTTTCTGAGGTCGAGTTCAGCTTTGCCATTTCAAATCAACCCTTAACTTGATGTCATAAGTATAGCAGTATGCATGGGGCACCTCCAGAGCTTTTTTCCCAAGTCACACCTGTAGTTGTATGAGACTGCATACAGCTGTATACCATCAGGTGGTCTGGTATAAGAGCTGGACACAGGTCCACTCCCCTGTAAGCCTGTGGTGAATATCTGGGAGGGGCAGCCCTTTGCCTCACTGTTGGGGACAGTGGCCTTTGTGATGATCTGTTCTCAGTAGTGGAAACAGACATAATTGTAGGATGCCATCAGTGCTATGTTTCATATCTCATTCTTCCTTCAGAGCATATTGAAGGGATACATTTCCTTTTGGCTTAGGTGAAATGGTCCCAGAGTTCATGCTATTTCTGTTTATCCATAAAGAAGTCTATAGTCACTTCGGTCATCAGACAGTCTCAGTTGGTAACTAGATGACTATGCAGTAATTAGAACTTTGACCTTGATTAGACACTACCTAGACACAGCTTCTACTGCCTGCCTTTGGGAAAAAAGTTCTCTCATAACTGAGAACCCAGTGGGTTTAGAAGGCCACATGAGATGTGCTTTTCTGAAGTCCTGCCCTTGGGTTTCTGTTCACAGGCCTGGCTAGCTGTAACTTCTCTGTGCAAAGCTTATGATGCCTTTGTATTTAGTCTTGACTTACTGTCTTTTAGAGCGCTTTCCCTCTTTGGCAGAAGTTCTCTTACAAAGGATCACTTTGAATACAACCCCAACCATCCTTCCTAGATCCTATCCGGTTCCCTTACCCACCCCTGGGGCAGAGCAAGTGACTCTTCTCTAACCTCAGCAAGTGTTTCCATGGCTCCCTGTGGCCAGAAGATCCCTCAGGCAAGAACCAGACACTGGTCCTAAATTCCCGATGAGTGAATGGGACACAAACTAGCCCCTTCCTTCAGAGAGTCCTGCTCACCAGGCGTGGCCCTCCCATTTGTTCCTCTCAGGAGATATACAACAAAGGAGCCATCTTGCAGAGTAGTCTCAGTCCAGCCATGAATGCTTCCTCCTTTTATACCCACAAGAAAAGACATCAAGAGACAAAACTACATTGGGGGATTAAATATTTTAAAATTGAAAGCTCTTTTGGAATTTAGAATAGTCTCTCTTAAAATAATTTTATTGGTCCATATTCATTGTACATAGTGATAATGTTCATAAAGACTACAGAAATGTGCCTCTTTCCTCTAGCTCCAGCACTCACTGATGATTGCTGGGTGGTTTTTCTGTAATGTTTGCCTCATCAAGAGGGATTTCAATTCCTATCATCCACACCATATATGTTAGTTAGAATTCTATTGAGAGAAAGAATGTTCCCACCTCTCTCATTAATTAATTAATCAAATTAATTACTTGTGTTAATGGAGCCATGTCATGGATTCTTACCTCTCTCTATTTTGTATAGCCAGTTGACGAGTGTCAGTTGAGTTCTTGGCTCATTGGTCCTAGATGTGGCTCTTGGATATCTGTCTGTCTGATGGAGTCCTTTGGGCATGTTTCATCCTTTCCTTTTTCAGACAGCAGAAAGCTTGGATCTCCTTGTCCATATGTGCTTTCCTGGTTCTAGAATACACGTGCTGTCATTCCAGAATCTGTATGAACTACGAGCCCATCAGCTAATGTGTTTGTGAACCTCCTTTCTGTATTGAGTCTCAGAGTGAGATTTGTTTTCCAAAGTTATTTGCATTAGTTGTTTATTAGTTTAGTTTTTATTGTATTTATTAAATAGGGTGATTATTTATAGTGTTGAATTTCACTGTGACATTCCCACACATGCATGTATGGGGGTTTGAAGTTACTCACTTCTCTCTCTTTAGTCATTAATTAATTAGAAAGGCAGATTTTAAGAATGGTTTTTAACTACTCTGTGGCCTGCCTGTCATAAATGTTATTCTCCTGTCTCATTCCTCTCTACGTCTGTTCTTGATTCATTTCTGCATTCTTTCTGGAAAACGTTGCTCAGGTGTTTTGTGCATCGTTTTTGAGAATTCTGCTGATGAACTTTTTGTTTTGTTTTTTCATTCCATGGACTATTTGACACCTTTGCTTTGATGCCTGTGGCGTCATTCTCTATCTTTAAGTTGAATGGCTGTTGTCCTGCCTTTCTCCACCCCCCACACCCCCAGGTTTACTCAGGGTTAACAGATCTGAGGAAAATTTCCAGACATTTGTCACATGCTATCAAGGTCCAGATTTGGTTCTCCTTTGAGTTTGAGAATCTTCTCATAAGTCAGGCTCAGTCTTGAATGTCAGTTTTTTTGTGTTCCCTCTTAAGGACTCCATCCCACATCATCTTGACTTCCTCTCTGATTTCTGAGCTTCCTTCACACACGCCTCTTCACTCGGCTGCTGAATTCTTGCTTTGTTGAGTATTTTCATTCCTCTTTCCTTTTGGTCCATTCTTCCCCAGATCCTTCATTTTTCACTTTTTCAATAATCAACTCTTTCAAAAACCTAGTCCCATTCTGTGTATTTTTGAATTGTGTGTACTTGTTTAGTTTGTGTATGTGACTGTCTATGTGTATGTGACTGTCTATGTGTATGTGACTGTCTATGTGTATGTGACTGTCTATGTGTATGTGACTGTCTATGTGTATGTGATTGTCTATGTGTATGTGATTGTCTATGTGTATGTGATTGTCTATGTGTATGTGACTGTCTATGTGTATGTGACTGTCTGTGTGTATGTGACTGTCTATGTGTATGTGACTGTCTGTGTGTATGTGACTGTCTATGTGTATGTGACTGTCTATGTGTATGTGACTGTCTATGTGTATGTGACTGTCTATGTGTATGTGACTGTCTATGTGTATGTGATTGTCTATGTGTATGTGACTGTCTATGTGTATGTGACTGTCTGTGTGTATGTGATTGTCTGTGTGTATGTGACTGTCTATGTGTATGTGACTGTCTATGTGTATGTGACTGTCTATGTGTATGTGACTGTCTATGTGTATGTGACTGTCTGTGTGTATGTGATTGTCTGTGTGTATGTGATTGTCTATATGTATGTGATTGTCTATGCTGTGGCACAGTGTGGAAGACAGAGGGAAACTTAGGGGCTCAGTTCTCCCCTCTTTACATAGGCCATGGGATGGCTGTCAGTCGAGAGCTGCCTGTCTGGCCTCCTTACTTTTCCTAGTTCTTATAGTTCCTATTCAAGGTAGTTTTCATGTTTTGTGTATTTAATATGGTATCATATAGTTTTTTGTGACTTTTTTGGGAGGGCATAATCTCTACTGAGTGAGGAGTGCTGATTCTTACTTCCTGATTTTTAAAGCCATTTTTATAGACGTGTGTCACTCTTTATTGTGTGGATCAAGGTGCCACGTGGTTCCCCCCCCCATTCAATGAAACCAGTTGGGAAAGTCATTTCCTTGGTGATATGTGCAGAATTTGTCATCTTCTGGTGTTTCAGCTCTCTTTAAAATGCCTTTCCAGGCCCCTAGTTTCCCTCTTTGTTATTTTTTTATGTGCTGATTCAATTGTCAAATATCTTCCCATTTCCTTCCCCTGATTTTGGTGCTGGGAATCTGGGGCCTCACACAGAGTAGGCAAGCGCAGTACCACGATGAATGAGCTCCGTCTCCAACTCCCAGAGTCTCCTTCAGTCTTTACACTGGTCAGTTGATGGATATAGTGTGTATACATCGTTCTTTGACACAGAGACTATAGTTTTAATGGAGTGTTTGCTTTTAGATACTTCTCTGTAGAGTGACAATGAGATAATAGAATGTGAAGAAAAGGAGAGAAGCGAGATTAAATAGGTTCTGGAATATATTTATGAGTAGTATTTTAAAAAAATATTTTGTAGCTCTGTGATAATATTTATTATGTACATGTTAGATTCTCATTTTTTAGCTAGGTGACTTTAACTCTTCCCGTGTCTTGAACATTGGAGTTTGTTAACACATGTGGCTCATTACAATTGGTAGTAAGGGGTTAGAGAGATGGCTCAGTGGTTAAATGCACTTGGTGTTCCTCCAGAGGACCCAGGTTCAATTCCCAGCCCCAACATGGCAGCTCACAACTGTCTATAACTCTAGCTTCAGATAATCTGATGTCTTCTTATGGCCTTCACAGAATGCATGTAGGCAAAATACCCACACATACCTAAAAGGTAAACGAAAGAAAAAATAAAGAGAGAAAAAAGGAGAGGAGGGATGAGGGATGAGGGAGGGGGGCTGGTCAGAAAACTGGAGCACACTGTGATGGCTTGTTGAAAGATAAACTGGTGTTCTGAAAAGGGAACTAACTCAAATTCCATATCGCTGTCAGGCTGAGATGTCGTGACAAAAAGCTGTTGAATTTCATTTGTGGCACTACCTTAGTCCTAATGTTTACAGATCCGTTTATCAAACAGGAACATACACGTCATGTACTGTTAGACTGGGATTTAGTTTAGATTGTCACCAACTCCCATGACAATCCCCAAGGTCCCATTATGCTAGAGGGGCAGGAGAAGATGGATAGAGTCTAGTATTTAAGCAGAGACTTTCCCAAGCAAGTGTCAAAACACAATTCAATTCTGAGCCTCTTTGGCTCCAACTTACAGTGTTACAGTTGGTGTCATGGTGGACAGAGCCATTCTGGTTAACAGCCTTGGCCTTATGATTTAATAATGCATTGCCATTGGTAATAGGGGCTGTTTCCCTGACATGACACTATTAACAGCTGAGCTAGTAGGGTTATGTTATTCCCTTTTCCCACCACTATGGCAAAATACCTGATACCGCCAAGTTAAAACAAGGGAGAGATTTATTTTTGTTTATAGTTTTGAGGTTTTTATCTATAGTTACCTGGCTCCATTTTTTTTGGGACTGTGGAGAGGTAGCACGTTCTGGAACATGTGGCAGGAGGAGGAGGATGTTCACCTCATGGCTAGGAGAGAGGAAGGGGCTGGTGTGCTGTGCTCCCTTCAGAGCACACCCTCTGTAACCTAATTCCCTTCTACTCAGCTACATTCCTTAAAGTTCTGAAGCTTTCCAGCAGTGCCACCAGCTGGCAGCCAACCCTTTGAGGACACTTACCCAAACCCCAACAGGGCTCATTAGCATTGTGAGTACCTGCAGGACTGTGGCAATCAGTTTGTTATTTGTAAAGGGATAAATGCTCAAGACTTGGGGAGTTTGAATGAAGGTCATGGGGACTTCTCAGCTCTGAGAACTGGTACAGCCTGCCTAGCCAGACACATGCAGTGTTGTAAGTGGGAGTTTCTGTACTGCCAGAAACTCCCAAATACTTGGCAACTGCTCTCTAAATTGCCAACACAAAGGCTTAATACTAATTATAAATGCTCAGCCAGTAGCTTAGGCTTATTACTATCTAGCCCTTACACTTAAATTAACCCATAATTCTTATCTTTGTTTAGCCACATGGCTTGGTGCACTTTACTTAGTGCAGCATTCTCATCTTGCTTCCTCTGCATTTAGCTGATGACTCCTGTCTCTACCCTTCTTCTTCCCAGCATTCTCAGTTTGGCTTCCCGGCCTATACTTCCTGTCTAGCTATTGGCCAATCAGCATTTTATTAAACCAACTTGAGTGACAAATCTTTACAGTGTACAAGATGATTATTCTACAGTACAGTGTTGATAATTACCCACAAAAGTGATGGTGCCCCAGGCCTGGTTATGAGCAAGGGACATCTGTGGGGTCTTATTGAATTTTCCTTGCATTTTTGGGTTTTCTTTATTCACTTGTATAAGTGAGTCATGATTTGTGTGAAAAACTCATTTCCAAGTTCATTTATGTCTAAGACTTTCTTTAAGATCTGTAGCACCGGCACATTCAAAGTGAGAAATCCCCCCCCTATCATCTTATGTGGACACACAATGATTATCATTCATATGCTGTTTTAGTAGGAACCTTGAGAATTTGCTGATTGTATGTGAATGAGTGTCTCTGAGTGAGCTCTGAGATCCAATTGTTTATTTTGGCCCAGGAAATATTTCTTCTGTGTAATCTTTTGTGGGATAAGTCGCTACAGTCACCGGTACTGTTAGCTGAAGGGCACATGTGTCTTGAGGTGAATTTTCTTTACAGTGAGGTCATGAATAGCTTGCTCAGCACCTCACACTTTCAACATGACATCACACCCTTGGAACTTTACTTTGTTCCCTGGGCCAGGCTTCCCTAGAGAGTGGCTGGCTCACTTTGTTTCTGTGCAGCATGGCCACATTGCTGTAGGCATGCACAAAGGGGCTGGATAGTGTCCATCTATCATCTGCTTTCCCCATTCAGGTGTGTGCACGGGCAGTTCCACTCGGCACATCGTCACCTTTGATGGGCAGAACTTCAAGCTGACTGGCAACTGCTCTTACGTCCTCTTTCAAAACAAGGAGCAGGACTTGGAAGTGATTCTCCACAATGGGGTCTGCAGCTCTGGGGCAATGCAAGCCTGCATGAAGTCCATTGAGGTGAAGCATGATGGCCTCTCAGTGGAGCTGCACAGTGACATGGAGGTAAGTAGAGTTTATCCATGGAAGGGCAGAGCTGAGCTTCAGGGTTTTAGCTGCTGTTGCTTAGGAATCATCCTTCTCTTGACTGAGCAGGGCACTCTCTTCTTCAGAAGCATTCTTTGCCATCTCCCTAGTCTTGGCATGATTTCTCATGTTGCTCTGGGTCCAGATTTGGAAGAGTGGATCAGTTTTAGATAGCAAGTTATGAATTTAGTCCCAGTTTTTGGCATTGATAAGGAGCTGGGTTGGCACCAGGACCATGGATGCACTAGGCATTATGAGTCCAGTGCCCAAGGCCTGGAGGTTTTCCAAATGGAAATATTTAGTGCTTAAATCAGGGCCTTCGAAAATATTTAGGGCTCTAACAAAAACGTATGGCTTCACAATTTAGAGAGGAGACTGCCAAGCTGCTATAAATAAATGTTTGATTAAATGCTTACAAAAGGTTATATTATGCCAGCTTTTTTTACTTGTTCATTTAGAAATCATAAATATTTCATGGTGTGAAAACAACTTGTAGACTAGATTTTTCTCACTTGGTAAGAATTCCTGAGTATGAACACTAATTGCTGAGAAATCATAGTTAGTCATATATCAAATGAGGAGTCATAGCCAAAGAAACCTTAAAATCAGAATGATAAAAAACCCTTCCAAAATTTTTACAACAAAATCACACTCACTGCAGAATTTAAGTACATTTTGATATGTCTAATATGCTATATGAGGCTCAGAAGGAAGGCGTGCGTGCTCAGGTGAAGCCATCCTGGCAGGTGCTTCCTTCTGGAGACACTGTTCTAGGAGCTGGTGCAATGGCAGTTTCCCTGGCCTACTGGGAAGGGGTCATTGGTACATACCCAGGTTCACAGATCAAGCTCCCTGAAGCATTGGACTTGCTGGTTCAGGTGCATGCTGCCTGCACAGTGTTATAGTGATCTGTTCTGCCAAGCTCTACAAAGCCCCACTGTTCTGGAAGGGCTCCTGATAAACAACAGGCGTGGGCAACTCTTTAGTGAGATGAGCATGAGGAGTGTACAGGGACCCTCAGTAGCTTCAGGAAGAAGCAAGAATGAAGCTCTGGGACTTCTGATGCATGAGAACTATTGATGAGCTTTTTCTTGTTTGAGCAGATGACAGTGAATGGGAGACCGGTCCCTGCCCCTTACATGGGTGGAGACATGGAAGTCAGTATCTATGGCGCCATCATGTATGAAGTCAGGTTCAACCATCTTGGCCACATCCTCACATTCACTCCACAAAACAATGAGTTCCAACTGCAGCTTAGCCCCAAGACCTTTGCTTCGAAGATGTATGGTCTCTGTGGTAAGGAGGGTTCTCTCCCCCTTCTGCTTATAAACCCCTCTGTGCTTTCAATCTCTGTCTGTTGGGGCTTGTATTGCTCAATTCTGTTTCAAGTAGCATGGGTCAGACCATGCTTGAGTGTGGAGAATGGCCAGGTATTTGGCACTGCTGTCTTTTTTGTTGTTGTTGTTGTTGCTCTAGGACTCTGTGATGAGAATGGGGCCAATGACTTCATGCTGAAGGATGGTACGGTCACCACAGACTGGAAAAGGCTTATCCAGGAATGGACCGTGAAGCAGCCAGGGTACACATGCCAGCCTGTTCCTGAGGAACAGTGTCCTGTCTCTGGCAGCTCCAATTGCCAGGTTCTTCTCTCAGCACGGTTTGCTGAGTGCCACAAGGTCCTTGCTCCAGCCACGTTCCATGCCATCTGTCAGCAAGACAGCTGCCACCAAGAGCGAGTGTGCGAGGTGATTGCTTCTTATGCCCACCTCTGTCGGACCAATGGGGTCTGTGTGGATTGGAGGACACCTGAATTCTGTGGTGAGTCCCCATATGTGCTCCTGAAACCTTGGAGACAAATCAAGTGTGGGATTGTTCACACTCTCTGTCTGCAGATTTTTATCTGTCTAATGAAGATCAAAATCCCCATATTTTCTATTAGCATTCCAGTTAGGATCAAACAAGACTGTAGATGCAGAAGCCCTTTGAATGCAGAATTTTTGTACAGATAAAAGTGTGTTTCTGTAATTCAAATAGTTGTAAATTTAGTGTTTTAGACACAGGTAGATGTCAGCCAAGTACTTCATAGCCAGTAACATAGAATTAGAAATTCTCCCAATGGGAACAGACACCCATTGGGCAGTTTTGAAGTGGGAGTGGCATTCTGAGTCCTCAGAGTGGCTAATTTACAAATAGGAATGCTAATGTCAACCTCAGATCAGATATGGATTCTGTCCCCACAGGATGCTGGAGTGAAAATGCCACCAACATTCTTGTCTGTTAAGTAGAACTGTTGACTTTTGTACATGTTGGTGTCTCAGCATCTATCATCACAAGAGTTCTCAGCCTCTGTGCTGGGGAGCTGAGGACTTGGGCATCTCATCTAGTGACTGGCTGTTCTCCTAGTCTTCCTGCATCTGAGGTTTGGCAGAGTAGAGTAATAGAACCGACTACCCTACCCCTGCCCCCAGCCATTGTTCAGTTGTTAGATTTTGTACCAGCTTTTTCCTTTTGGGCTACCAACCAGCCCCAAATCTTGCCACAGAGACTTCTTATTAGTTATGAATGCTCAGCTTTATCTTAGCTGTTATTTTAATCTGTTTATCTTTATCTATATTTTGTCTGAGGCTTTTTACCTTCTTTCCATATGTCTTACTTTCCTCTCTCTGTCCGTCTGTCCTGTCTGTCTGGCTGTCTCTTTCTCCGCCTTCTCTTCTCTCATTCTTTTTGAGCCTAGATTTCTCCTCCTATTTAATCCTTCAGCCCACCAGCCCTGCCTACCCCTCTCCTGCCTACTTATTGGCTAGTCAGCTTTTTATTGGAACAATCAGGTGCTTCAGGCAGACAAGGTGAAAGAACAACACATTTTTCATAACTAAACAAATGTAACACACCTTCACATAGTTACAGTAATAGTCCACAGCATAAACAAATGTAACCCATCTTTACATATGTAAAACAATATTTCACAACAGGGTTTTATGTCCATGTGGATGGCATTGCTTCTACTCTACCTGTCTACAGACTAGCAGGCAAATGCTGCTTTCTGCATTATGGAAAACATCTTCTATGTTTACTTGCTTTGTGTGTGTCCTTACTGTTTATTGTACACACAGAGAAAACACCTGTGCTCTAGGCCTTTGGAAGTCACTGCTACCTGTAAAGTATGGCCATGTGAGAACGTTTGCCCAGCCAGGCTATAATGGGAGAAGGGAATTCCCTGGTAGCATCTTTCTCAAGGCCTTTCCTCATCACTATGGATTCTTCATTTAAGAGGATTTTAAAAGTCTCAGATAATGTCTATATTCCAAGAAAGGACACCAGAGCATTCACATAGTTGGTTGGGGTTATATTTAGCTACAGGTAGCAGAGAAGTAAGGAATTCCTGTCATTTAGATGACCAGAGGGAGGTGGCATTGTTATCTTCCCCAAGGTTTAAGATGCTGCTCTAGGCATAAAGTACGGGGTTCAGTTGGTACTACAGAAAGAAGCACAGTTGTCTTTCCAAAATAAAATAGATTCTCTGAGCCCACCAATGGGATACTTCCTTTCTCTTCTAGTGGGAACTTAGTCATGTAACTGCACTTAATCACAAAGGATGTTTGCATTCTTTATTCTGAGTGGTTGTATGCTGAAGCAAGAATTCTAGTATCCAGAAGATGAAGAGAATGAACACGTTTTTCATGTTTGCTCTAGACAGTTTGCCAAATGCTTAGCCATCTTGAATCAGCTGTGCTTCCTTTGCTTCTGGCTGGTGTAGGCCATGGAGGGTGACCTCATTCTCTGTCTGCAGCTATGTCATGCCCACAGTCCCTGGTCTATAATCACTGTGAGCGTGGCTGCCCTCGGCACTGTGATGGAAACACTAGCTCCTGTGTGGACCACATCTCAGAGGGCTGCTTCTGTCCCCAACACCAAGTCATGCTGGAAGGCAGCTGTGTCCCCCAGGAGGCCTGCACTCAGTGTGTTGGGGAAGATGGAGTCCGACATCAGGTAGGAGCCTGGCATCTTCATCTCAGTGGGTTGTCCCCTCCTCCTCCCCACAGCAGGGTTGGCTCTTATGGAATTATGGAGGTATAGCAAGGCAGCATGCATAACAGCTTTGTATCCAGACAGATCTGAGTTTAGATCTTGGGTCTCCCATGGATTGGTTGTGAGATCAAACACCAGAGTGTTAGCACATCATTAATACCATTTTTATTCATGTATGTATGTAGTATGATGTAGGAATGCAGGAGAGAAGGAGAAAATAACATATTATAAGATGATATCTGGCATTATTCAGACATACTATGTACTTTGTATATTATCCCAGTATTCTTTAAAGATATGTTTATCTTTTTTCTGGAGCACTTGTAACCGCTCATGGACCAATGAGTTTAATGAGTACAAATAAATAGTTCATGACCTTTCTTTACTGTGAATTTTTTTTTTTGCTGTTTTCAATGGTCTAATACACATTGCAAATGTTTCAGAAAAAATTGCCTTTTTAATCTACTTGACTATGAAGCATGTATGTGTGTGTAATTTAACCCACATTGCTTCTAAATACAGAAAGCCCTGGAGGAACCCAGCTCAGTCAACTTTCCCATGGACCCAGCTTGTAGAGATGGATTTGGTGTTGCACTTAGAATCTGAAGCTCAGTGTAACTCCAAAGACCTGCCCTTTCTGTTATTCAGAAGCACACATTGTTCTTGGGATAATTTGCTTAGAAAACATTGAATTGCCAAATCTTTTAGCTTTCTGGGGGCTCATGAGTACACACCCAAAGGATATTTGCCAAACTCTTCCATTGGTCTATGATGATGGTCTTCTTTCTTTTAAGTTGATAGCATCTATATTTACGAGGTAAGGTGTATAGCAGCCCTGCCCTTGATCATTGTGATGACATCACCAAGCATGTTAGATTTTGGAGCCAAATAGTAAGGAGGAATGTACTCTCAAGACCTAAGATATCCACCCTCACTGCCTTAGGGTTCTATTTCTGAAGAGACACCATGATCATGGCAACTCTTACAAAGGAAAACATTTAATTGGGGCTAGCTTACAGTTTCAGAGGTTTAGTCTATCATCATGATGCAACATGGTGACATGCAGGCAGACATGGTGATAGAGAAGTAGCCAAGTGTCTGTCTTATATGTTGTGGTGCAGGCAACAAGAAGAGGTCTGAGACACTGGGTGTAGCTTGAGCATCTCTGAGACCTCAAATCCCACCCCAACAGTGACACACTTCCTTCAACAAGGCCACACCTACTCAAACAAAGCCACACCTCCTAATAGTGCCACTTCTTTTGGGGACCATTTTTTTTTCCAAACAACCACATTCACCAAGGAGAACCATTTCTCCTTAATGCCCCAGGTGGGGTGGCTTGCCCCTTATTTAGTCATAGTTAGTGGAGTTTGTGGTAAAGCTAGCCCACCAAAGAGAATGAAGAAAACAATGGTCACGTAGCTCCATTGTCATGGCTATGACATTGTAAACTAGAAAGTAGATCAGTTTTGATTTTCTCCAAATCCTTGTGGGGCCATTATCGCATGTCATACCTAATGGATGAGAAGTCCAAGGTTTATATGGCATTAATCACATGATGAGATTGCTGTTGAAAGCACCAGGTCATCCTGTGCTGTCCCAGCCCCGTCATGGACCTCAGGAAGAACTGATAGCTAAGCTTTGCACAGACTGGACACTGATGTGAGCATGTGCATCAGACAGCCCCAGTGACCGGGTGGGGTCTTTTGCCTGAGGTTAATTGTTGAACTTCTTTGGGGGTGAACCCCCTTTTCTCACTGCGAATAGGTAAGTAGGGAAGAAACCCAGGCATGCTCTTCCACCATATTTCAAACTGCCAAACTGATTAAGTCCTTGGACATAAGATTCTCCAAGTGAGTTGGCAAAACCCAACGTTTCTCTCCCTGATCCTCAGGGCTCTTGGGCTCCTGCTGGGGCCCCAAGGATGCAGAGTGTCTGTATATGGTGTTAACACTGGGTGGTCACTACAAACTGTGGAAGAGCAAAGTGCTTCCCCTATGAGACAGAAATGGTCTTGCCCTCTTTCTTGGCCTCCTGTGGTGAGGTGTAAGCACTCTAGCTGAGAGTTCCTGGCTCCATGAATGTCAGATGTCTGCAGGTCCCACAGAGAGGAAACGTGTGACTTTTATTGTACCGTCTTGGTGTGTTTCCCCCATTTATCTCTGACTCTGGTCTTCTTTTCTGTATTTTCTTCACTTTCAGCACACAAATTGGAATAGGCATATGAGTTGCATTAAGGGATCTGTCCAAATAGCACACTCTTTTGGACATAAGAGCAGTTTTATATTTGAAAAAAAAATCAAGTATAGAATTAATCAAAACCTCTGATGAGAACACAGCCGGTTTTAGTTATTCAGAAAATAGAGTTTAAATGGGAGAAAGCAAGTGCTTCTCCAGCCACCTGTGTTCCCAGCATCCGCTTTAAAGCAGAGAAAGAATGAAAATCTAATATGAAGAACATTTCCATTAAATGAATTTTTAGACTGAAACAGAAAGCCCAGAAAACCTTCCTTCAGGGAAATAACCAGGGCTTAAATCTGCTAGACCCCGGGAAAAGGAAAAATATTTACCAGTTTCCATAGCTATTGTTTGTTTTACAAAATGCACCGTGGAGATGTAAACTCTGCTAGTAGGATCAGATGGGGTCTGGTGTCCCACACAGGCTGCCGGCCTCTCACGGGAGCCACTTCTGGCATAGTGCTGTTCAGAGTCCCACCTCAGCACAGGGGGACATGTGTCCCTTACCCAGGAGCCTGTGGCTGTCACCTCCTTTCTTCAGAGGCTCTGAAGCTGCAGCCCGGGCTAGGGGCTACATTCTTTGGCACCTTCTACTGAATCTTCTAGCTGCTGGTGGGTGGTGTATGATGACATGCCAGTCTTCTCACTGGCCTTGGACATTTCAGTTTTCCTACCTCATACTCTCCGCAGGCTGTTCTTTTGGCCCCTTTATTTAATCTTGAAATCCAGCTATTCTTATACCTGTTCTGTGCCTTGATCTGGGATCTGTTGATTCTGCAGTCAGCTTGGGCCTGTGTAGTAGTGCCCCCTGCTGGCATATTTTCTGCAGTCAGGCCTGGGGCATCTCCAAGGACTGAACTTACTTCCTCTGGGACAGTAGATTTTATGTCCTGCCTAAAATACCAAGCATTTTGGTATGCTTGGCTAAAGCTTCCCAGGAAGGTGGAAAGTCCTAGAGAAATTAGTTGAACACCCATTTTGGGGTATCTTTTCGATGAGGGGTTCCAGACCATCAGCCCTGTCACGTGTGCCTCAGTGGGAAGGAGATGAGGTGCACAGCTTTGTCAGAGCCACTTTCCGTAACTAGAAAGGTCTTTAGAGATCCGAGGTCCACGATTAGAGAGAGGAAGGATAAGAGAAAACCGGAACACCACAGCAGGACTCTCTCCTTAGCTGTCATTCATTCTCAGCTTCCTGTCCCAAAAGGGAGCCAGTGTCCCGTGTACCTACCCAGGGACTCCAAGCCTTGACCTAAAATAGCATCTGCAACAGCCTCAGTTTTTTTCTGTTGGTTTTCATTTCTCTTCCTCTGTCTCCTTCCCCTCTTTCTCTTCCCTTACCCATCCCTCATTTTTACCCCTTGATATAGACTCTTCTATTTAGCCCAGGCTGGTCTCAAACTCCAGATCCCACTGTCTCTATCCCTCCAGTACCGGAATACACCCCCTCCATTCTGCTCCTCTGTGGAATTTGGCCCCAGTCCCTCTCTCCTCCATCCTGTTCACAGACAGCAGCTTGTCTATTTAACAGGGCAGGGTTGTAACCAGCAGCACAAACTCAAGTAGACAGGCAAGGCTGCCACAAGGCCTTTGATTCACCTGCCTCATCCGGTACATCCTGGCCCTCCAGAGGACAAGCTAAACCATAGGCTGGAGTACTGACTCCCATGACCTGAGGGTTCAGGCTACAGTGTACTGCACCCCTGCTTAGCCTTGTTTTCGCCTCAGTTCCTAGAGACCTGGGTCCCAGAACATCAACCCTGTCAGATCTGCGTGTGTCTTAGTGGGAGGAAGGTCAACTGCAGTGCACAGCCATGTCCTACAGCCCGAGGTAAGCGAGTCTGATGCCTGATGTCCCTGCAGGAAGAAGGGCTCCATGGGCCTCTAGCCACCCTGTCATACACATAGTGAACCAATTCAAATAAAGGCCAAATGGAGGTGTTTTTCTTGATGAGACCACATTTCTGCTTGCTGAGGGCACCTGGAGTAGATGTGCTCATATTCCCCCCCAAACCCCGCCCAGGCTTTCGTCAGACTCAGAGTCCCCTGAAGGCAAATCTTGAGGACGCTAGCAAAACCCATTGTGAAGCTTCAGTCTGTCCATCATCCTATCCTGGTGCCAAGGTCGAGATCCCGTGAGAGTCCCACGTGGGGTCTGTGCTGGCTTTCTGTGAATAAGAACTTTGGAAACCTCTACTCTGGACCACTGCTGATTTCTTCTGGTTTTATGGCTGCTCTTCCCCTCCAGCTCCCACGTGTGGCCCGTGTGAAGTGGCTCGTCTCAAGGAGAGTGAAAGCCAGTGCTGCCCAGAGTATGAGTGTGGTATGTGTCCACCTAGCAAATTCCTCCAGGGTGCAGAGCCCAGCCCAGCCACGAGTGGGTCAGACCATAGATCCCCCCCCCAAATGCTCTCACATGTCACAGGGTGTTCGAAAGGTGGGAAAGGGCTGGCTGCAGTAAAAGGGAAACTTCCAGAAAACAGCTTCTTACAGAGCAGCTTGAAATGTGAGGTGGAGGAGCAGCAATAGAATGGTGAGAGATTTGCTGAGGAAAATGCCCTACTACCAGGAGACGGTTCCAGTAAACTTTTGAGGACACCAGCTGTGAGGAAGGCCACGTGTAGGCCTTCAGCAAATGGCTGTGTGTGGGATGGGAGTGGGGGTAGGGTGGATGACTGTAATTCAGGGAGTTCAGAGAGGCCTGACAGGGCGCTAATGATGCTCTCATATCTGTCCCATCAGATGTATTTATTAATTCATTCTCCAAAGGCAGATTTCCAAGGGAGAGTAGACAGATCAAGGGAAAGGCTGAGGAACTAGAAAAGGAGCCAGGATTCTGGGAATTTGACTTTTTTCTGATGAAATCTATCAGATCTCAAATCTTATATGGGGTTCATTCTGGTTTGAGAACAGTATTATCAAAAATAACCAAACGTTAGTGGTAGAGAAAACTGGAGGTTCATTTAGGTTTAATATCCCATCTTATAGACAGTTAAAGTTTCTGTAATGTCCTGGGGACTACACTTCCACTAGTTTGTGAAATCCTTAGAGTATCCTGGTAGGCTAGAGTTCCCACTATACAGAAGAGATAACTGATGTCTAGAGGATTCAGACTTAGCTGAAAGGCTGCAAATCTTTGCAAATGATCATACTTGTTCATGTGAAGGTAACATGACATTTGTCATCTATCTATCTGTATTTATATATACCTATCTATCTACCTACCTATTTGTCTTTCATGCATATTCTGTATATCTAAGCATCTACTCAAGAGGCCATCTACTGTCTCTCTCCCATCCACCTACATCCTCCCCACATCCATCCATCCATCCATCCATCCATCCATCCATCCATCCATCCATCCAATGTGTCACCCCTCTCTCTTTTTAAATCTACACCTCTACCTGCCTCTACTGGTCATCACCATCCTCCCTAAAGCCACAGAAATCCACAGGAGAGGGTTTGCAGGTCTCACTGACTTCAAGGAGAGTAACCTTACCAACCTGCATGCACCCCTCTTTCTTGAACCTCAGTGTGTGACCTGGCCAACTGCAACTTGCCTCCAGTGCCTTCATGTGAAGGTGGGCTCCAGCCAACCCTGACCAATCCTGGAGAATGCAGACCCAACTTTGCCTGTGGTAAGGCTGCCATGATGAGGAGTGGCTGTGGGGACACTCTCTCCTGGCCTTGGAAAGTCATCTTATGTTTTGGGGACCAAGACTGTTTCATTTCGTTTTTCAGCCAGCTGAACCTAGGTTTAGGGTACATTAAAAAAGGGGGGTTAAGGTCATACTTGATTGGGTCTTCTGACAGCCCAGGCTATGTAAGCTGCAGGTGTACCAGTGTGGACACAGCTGCAACCATGTCATTTTCAGGAGACATTAAGACACAGATAGGGGTGCTGGAGAGGTAGCTCAGTGGTTAAGAGCACTGACTGATCTTTCAGAGGACCCAGGTTTGATTCCCAGCATCCACATGACTCACAACTATCGATTAATTGCTGTTCCAGGGGATCTGACATTCTCTTCTGGCCTCTGAAGGCACCAGGGTATGCATGTGTTGCACAGATCTACATGTAGACAAAACATCAGTACACTTAAATAAATTTCAAACAAATAAACACAAAGCAGATGATGGGGCCCAGGCAGTTAGACTTCAAACCCAAGAGCTACTTGCTCTTCTTGTCTGCTCTGCCACTGAGTGGAAGGCATATTGCCTCACTTATCTCTATCACTGAGACTTATTTTCAAACAATAGGGTGTTTTTCTCTGTAGTTTATCTATTTAATTATAAAATATATTTTTTAGCACAGAAGTGGGCTAAAATTAGACATGGAGAGACACAGAATTCTGTATTTAGTTACCAAGGGGCCCTTTCAATGCTGGGGGGGTCTTCTTGGATGCCTCTTTTGGAATCTCATTTGAGTTCCTTGATGCAGGCATTGGAGATGGAGGGGAAACATTGTAAGAAAGTTGGAATTAGGTGCAGGGTGCAAGAATGGGCTTTAACATTTATAAAATAACATGACTGTAACAGCAGTGCTGGCAACCTGGATGTGGTGAGACTGGAGGGTGATGCTTGAGGCACTCAGATGGGGAAAGGATCCTGTTAGCCACCAGCACATACAAGTGTTATCAGACATGATTTTCCTAGGTCCCTCTGGGTTTTAGGGGTTCTTTGACTGCTGTCTTCCCCAGTCAGTAGTTGGGAGGATTTTGCCTCATCGACATATTCTTAGGGGTGGGTAATAGTGCAGTGATTGAGTGGCCTCCCATTCTTCATAAGATTTTCCAACCTTGTATTCAGAAGACTGGCCTTTTTTGTGTCTGAATGTCCTATAGACACTGAGCTGGGTACATGTGCATGTCTGACTCAGTACCTTGGTTCTAAGGGTCCTTAGACCCCTGCCACAGCCAAATACATAGAAGTGCTGGTAGAGGATGGTGCTCACAATGGCAAGACTGAGGTGTCGCCTGTGCTCACCCCAGCCTGCAGGAAAGAAGAGTGCAAAAGAGTGTCCCCACCCTCCTGTCCCCCGCATCGGACACCTACCCTTAGAAGGACCCAGTGCTGTGATGAGTATGAGTGTGCTTGTAGCTGCGCCAACTCCACGGTGAGCTGCCCACTGGGGTACCTGGCCTCAGCCATCACCAACGACTGTGGCTGCACCTCAACCACCTGCATCCCCGACAAGGTAGGTGCTGCCCAACTCTGGTTGTGGTGATGGCTCACTCATTGCCCCTCAAAGAAGATTTGAGCTTCCCAGCCCTCCTCCTCCATCACCCAAGGATGGATAATCAGTATTCAGTCTTACTAACATGGAAATTTCATTAACTCAGGAAGTAGTAGCAGTGAGTCTACTATGTATTTATTGAGGCTAGAAGCTGAGGTTGCAGTCAGCGTATGGCTTTAACAAGGCTAGCCAAAGAGACACTATGGTTTCAAGGATCATTGAGAGAGAAGTTAATATTTACTCATCTGCTCATTGCTTTCGGTTTATCCATAAATCCATGCATCCATACACCCCCTATACACACTCAAATTACTATTATGTTTTAACAGACTGGTGTTATGTTTGGTACTATGGGACCCATGTAGAATGCAGTCCCTACCTGTGATCCTGTTAGCAAACATTGCCTTAGTCTATACATGGAAAATAGTAAGATACAAATAGTGTCTAAGAGGAGAGTTCTACCATGATTGCTTGATGTGTGTAGGGATATGGTTTCTCACCTCCTATGTCCTTTCCATACCATGATGTCATTAATGATTAAATAATCCCAATGAGGTCATTCTAAGAAGCCTTGTGTCCCCACCAGGTTTGTGTCCACCGAGGCACAGTCTACCCTGTGGGCCAGTTCTGGGAGGAGGGCTGTGACACATGCACCTGCACAGACATGGAGGACACTGTCATGGGCCTGCGTGTGGCCCAGTGTTCTCAGAAACCCTGTGAAGACAGCTGTCAGCCAGTAAGTGAGGCTAGATGCCGCATGGAGCCACTGGGCAGGGGACAGAGGAAGGGATGAGGGGCTGGGGAGGGAAGGAGGAAGGAAGGAAGAGAGGGAGGGAGGGAGAGAATACTGCATAGACCTTTCAAGGGGTTTCCTCTAACTAGGCCATATTTCCTAAAGTTTTCATGCCTCCTAATATCCCGTGAAGCTACACATCTCATGATTTAATCTGTATCCTGTGAAGCTACACATCTCATGATTTAATCTGTCGATAAAATCGGAGCCCTCGTGATCTGATTAGCTCCCAAAGACCTCCCTTTTGAACACTGGTGCATGTGGACCAAACCTTCAGCACATGAATGCTTGGAGCAATACTTCAGATCCAAACCATAACAGGTTGGATAAAAGTATGACAAAAAGATTGCTTTGCCACACTTTTGTGGTCTATCCTTGGCTAATGGCTTGTCTTCATTCTTATTGTGTCTTCCACCCTCAGAATCCACTTCGGCTAACCCTAGAACAGGCACACACTGAATCTTCTATTGGAATCTTCACTCCTATTCCAATACATGGCAGTGTTTCCACATGGACTGGCAATTTTCAGACCACGCTTATAATCTGAGGTCTAGAAAATATGACCCATGCTCCCCAAATTTAGTCGTCTTCTGCAAGGACAACCAGTTCTAGCACACTGAGGACTGCTCAGACCCTAGAAGGAGGGGCATTTATCTTTAGGGATACCTGTAGCTCAAATAAAGCCCACAGGCTTGATGCGGTGTCACTGCTACATTTTAGTGAGCACAGTCATGTTAAAGCAGAGCCACCACGCACATGCAAGAACCTACAGTCGCTACTGCCAGTATCAGCAGCAGGGAAGGCTGTGCTCTTAAAACTGTTTAGGGCGTATGGATGATGTTGGATGTGTGGGCTTTGGGACAAGTTCTGGAACAGGAGAGCTTTCCACTTACCTGCTCTCTTACCTACAGTCAGACTCATGGAGTTGCTGATGCCTTTGGGAGAAGATACAGTAGAATCCACAAAGGCTTTTTTGGAAATGTCTAGCTTTGAAATCCTTTGGTCTCCACTTTATCCCATTGGCCATTAGCAGACATAGCAGTAATTTGCTATCAGATGGGGAGAATGGTGTCAGAGTTTATTTTTTTTAAACAAACTTAGCACTCAATGTTTTGCAATATTTGTGTTAATTCTTTAAGAATTTTGCAGCACATACTGAATATATTTATACTTCTCCAAACTCGTCCTGTTAGCATCATTTTCACTCTCCCATCATGACCTACCCAACTTGAGGTTTCTTTTTCTTTTCCCATTGAGTTTGTATTGTCCAGCTCTTCTTGGGAGTGGGGTCACCCCACCAGGGGTCAGTCACATCATTAGAGAAACCTGACTCTCTTCTCTCAGCAGATACAAATGCCACTATCTCCTCCGCTGGTGGTGGGATTTTGAATCCACCTTTCCCCACTCTGTGATGGGATTTTGTCTGTCTGGAGCTTGGGCAGGTCTTGTGCATAGTGTCACAATCCCCATGAGCTCATATGTGCTACTGCCCTGTTCTACTGTGCTACTGCCCAAGGGAATGAAAACTCATTCCCTTGATGTTATTGACCACCTCTGTTTCTTCTTCCACAGAGATCCCTGGGCCTTAGAGGAGAGAAATGTGATATGAGTGTCTCATTTAGGGCTGATTACTCTGTAGACTTTTATTCTTTTATGTTGAACAGTTTTTTTTCTTTCAGTAAGGAATTTTGATTTCAGAGGATAGAACCCATTTACAGTAACTACAGTAAGTAACCTGTAGGAAAGATACAGAGAAACCTTCTAGAAATGAAGGATATAGTATATAGGAAGACAGCATAGTCATAGGACATTTCTTTTTTCTTGCCACATCTATGGCAGTGCATAATGGCAAGACACATTCTGAGACATGCTGTTGAGTGACTTCATAGTTGTGAGAACAAGACAGAAAGTATTTATACAAAGGTAGATGGTATACTGTTAATTGATAGGCTTCTTGATGTAATCTAATGACACACTTAACACCTGATACATGAGGTGGTTTTTCTGTGTGACATGATTTATTTTCAGTATTTTTTTATTTTATGAGCAACAGGAATCCATTATAAAATAATAGTGATCGTATTGTATACACACAGACTAGTTGCATAGGTACTTATCAGGTTCTGCACACTGTATGCAGTATGTATGCCACCCTTTTATGTGACTGGCTGGGTCATAAGTCAGCAATATCGTAGGCATGAGAATAATTTATTATGCTATTATGTAAGGATGCTAGTGGATAGGAATTTTTTTTAGTTCTACAATGATCCATTTGTTTTCTTATTTTCTGAGACATGTTACACTATGTAGCCCAGGCTGGCCTCACACTTGTGATCCTCATGTCTTAGTCTTATGAGTCCTGGGATTACAGGCATGTGTCAGAATGCCTATTTTTATTATAATGTTATGCAGCTACTGTTGTACATGTGGCCACTGATTATTAAAATGTCAGTGTGGCAAGGATAATGTTTGTATTCACTCTTATACTATTCCTCCGGAGGAAGAAGAGTGAAGACCGTTCTCTATACTCATCAATAGGAAATGAAGGGCCAACATAGAAAGTGGAGTTGGCCCTAACTCTTCAACTCATCAAAACCAGCAAAGTTTGGATGACTTAGAGCCCACAGCCCATTCTGTTAGGCAGTTGAATTGAAACCCCAAATTTTATGGTTTGAATATGAAATATAGACTTCCATTGTTGAATGCTTGGTTCCCAGGTGGTAGGGTCATTTGGGTGGTGACAAAAATTTCAGGAGGTAGGACCTCCATGGAAGAATTGGGGGTGTGTCTCTGAGGTTTGAACCTGGTTCCCATTTCTGTTTTGTCCTATGCTTCCTGTTCTGCCATGAAGAACTTTGGTCACAGCTCATAGAAGCAACTAATATCCCCAGTGGTGCACTGGCCAGCATGCTCTTTAGCATATGGCCCTCATATAGCTTCTGCAGCAGACATGGGAGCAGAACACCGTGTCTTCCATCTGCTTGTCAGCCATAGAAATCATGGTTTGACAACCATCCATGTTAAAGACATCAGGAATTTACTTTTCAGTGGTGAATGTCTGCAGGTTGGGTGGATATTTATGCTCACTATGGTTAATTTAAAAGCCAGTGAAGCAGAATAAAAAAGAGAGTGAGTTGAAGGGTCTGAAATAAGTTTTTTGACAAGTCATATCAATAGACATGTAAGCTAGAGAGTTTGGTGGGATAATGGAAAAGGAAGTGAAGAAAATGTTTGTTTTGTTTTGCTTTTCTGAGGTTGCTGGGAGGTTAATTTTAGAAAGAGGAGTTATGTAGCATAGCTGGGGCATCTGGGCATGAGAGGTGGGTCTCTGGGATCAAGTTATCTAGGAATCACTTGTAATATTGACAATGTGAGGTGCATCAAAAGACTAAATGAGTACGAGCAATCCAGATGACTTGCCACTTTTGGAGAGGCTTCAGAGAGGAATACCAGTTGCCTAAACATATTGGTCGGGTCTCATCAGCTTTCCCTGGGGTCTCTGCTCCTTTCATATGCTTGGCAAGTCCTGCTTTCTAGTGGAGGATGTGTAGAGTATATTATCCTAATTTGTTAGATCTTCCATAGCACCCTGTACCCTCATCTGTGCACAATAAATGACTTGAGGCTCAGTTGATAAAAGGCTGGGGACAGCTTGCTGCGCACTGCTGTGACGCGGGTAGGGATGTCAATAAGTCCCATGGAGATGGTATGAACTTGAGCTAAGTCTCTGGGGTGGTTGTATTCCCTCAGGAAAGGCAGTGTTGGTACTGCTTCAGATTTGACCCTGCTCTTGATAATGCCTGGGGAACCATGTATATTTGGCACCCATGCTATCAGAATTCGCCAGCTATTTCTTCTTTCTTAAGGACATAACCTCAAGATAAAGCTTTGTCCTGGGTTCTTTGCCCTTAGCTCCAGACTCAGCCACATTGCCATTGTCATTTTTGTACATGATATTCAGAGGAGGTTGTAATCTAAGTTTTTTTAATGATTATTTTTAGTTTTTATTTTATTTGTGTGTACCATGCTACAAAGGCCAGAGGAAGGTACTGGATCCCCTGCAACCAAAGTGACATGTGCTTGCTAACAACCAAACTTAGGTCCTCTTAACCACTGAACCATCCCTCCAGCCCCTTAATCTAAATTCTTAATAATTTGGTCATATTAGAGGATCTTCCAAAGGCAAGATGGACTGATAAACCCCTAGCATGCTGGCCTCCCCTGCAAGATTCTCTGGGGAAGGCCAGTCTCTGTCATTTGGTTACCTCACTTTTTATTTCTGTAATAGATACTAAACTAGGTGATGTCAAGGATGCTTACCTCTGCATATTGGTGTGTCAGTCAGCTTCCCATCACTATGACAAAGCACTTGAGCAAATCAACTTAGAGGAATGATTCATTTTGGCTCATGGTTTCAATTTCAGGCTGTAGTGAAGCAGAATGTCGCAGTGGTGAATGTATTACGGAGCAAAGATGCTCATCCCATGGTGCTCAGGAAAGGGGAGAGATAGAGGGAGGGTGTAGAGGCAGGCAGGGTCCAAAATTGTTCTTCCAAGGGCAAAGGCACACCCTCAATGACCCAATTTGTTAACATTATGCTCTAGCTCCAGAATTTTCTATCACCTCACAGTGATGGCACAAGCTAGGGAACAACATACGGTAGTTTAGCGGACATTTAGAAGCCAATGCATGACTCAAAGTCAGAAGTGCTACCAGTCAAGATGCTTATCTGTGCAGGTCATCACTACAAAGCAATCCCAGGCATCCTGAGAATGCTTGGTAGTCAACAAGCTGCCCTAGATTTAGTCATGGCAGAGGTCAGATTTATTAGGTGTTTCTAATTGACCTCTGAATTCTCTTTAATATTCATGTGGATTAGATATTGGTCTCAATGAGGAATGTCTGGGAGGGAGCATTGATCTCTTCAGCCCCCAAAGACCTAACTAGCTTAGAGAGTCAGGGCTGGTGTTTCTTTACTTCTTGGTATGATCCTGAGACTAGTGGACAGCAGAGATGGAAATACCCAGCCATCTCTCTTGGTTAGCCCCAGGACACAGTAAACTTGAAGTTCATGTCAGAATACCTATTTCTCAGCTGCTGGTCTGGCCTACACTCTGTGTTTTTGTTTTTTAGGGCTTCTCTTACGTTTTCCATGAAGGCGAGTGCTGTGGAAGATGCCTGCCCTCTGCTTGCAAGGTTGTGTTGGGCTCACTTCGAGGAGATTTCCACTATTTCTGGAAAGATGTAGGTCTGGGCCCTGGGGAAGGGTGACAGAAAGGTGTTGACCTTCAACCTGGGAGTTCATCTTGCTGTCCGATCAGTGCTGACCTGGGTTTTCTCTCTCTCTTGTTTTCCCTTCAGGGAGCTTATCAGGGTGTTGATACTGTTGGAATCCCAGCTGGGTCCCCTTCGTCCCTTAGGAACTAGTTAGGGTTGTCTCAGACTTCCCATTTTGTGGATTTGAGGAGAAGCTTAGTAACCTCCCTGAGAGATCTATAAACTCCCAGGGACTTACAGTCTCTACTTCACGGTGACTCTGAGGTCATACAGTCCCTCAGTGGTTGGTTGAAGAAAAGCCCCATCATCTTGTTAGTTGGTGGTCCATCAGGCTACACAGGCTACAAGCACTGTTCTATACTGCACAGGCCCAGACCTTGGACTTTTTCATTAACTCACATAGAAACGTCCCCAATGGTTTGAGAGGGTGGAGAAACATAGTCTAAAGCAACCAGCAGACTGTTGGCCGAATTCCTCAGTGTTTCTGCAGGTCTAGATGTAGCATTCTGCTGGTCTCTATCTCTTGTTCTTTCCTGTCTCCTCTGCCTGTGGAATTCCTTCCTGTAGTTCAGGCTGGCTTGGTTATCTGTCTCCCTATGATCCCTAGAGGTTCACTTCTGATGGCTTAGTCAAGCCATTTTTCTTAAACTATTATTTTTTACTCTTTGACAGTTCCATACATTTATATAATGATTTTTAGTCATTTTCACATCCTGTTCCCATCTCTCATTCCCTCTTCCCTGGAGCCTTTCTTCATCTGCCTCCTTCCTATCTTCATGGCTTCTTTTTGTGTGTGGCTCGCTGAGTTCAACTAGAGTTTCTTGCCCTGGTATGAATGGGAGATTATTTATGAGAACATCAGTGGCCGCTCTCAACAATTGTTAATTGTCAATAGCCCCTCAGGGGGCTTCATGGGCTCTGTTGTGTGATATTATTTCTGAAGAGACATGATTTACTATATATTTACCTAAGAATGGAAATCAAAGGCAGATCAAAGGTGGACACCACATTTTAGCTTGGTATACCAATGAGTTTTATTGAGGTTAGTTATAGGAATATAGGAGCAGAAATAACTCAAAGGCAGTTGCATCAGTAAAGCTCACCCCAGGCTTGATAATAGTCCAAAAGCTATCATCAGCCTGCAGGCAGCTCACTGGGTTGGAGAATTTCCAGGTGGTTCAGTTGGTCTGAGCCTTTTCCATGCAGCTTGACTGGCTGGTCTCTGCCACAGGAAGCTCAGCTGGTTTAGCTTCTTTTAGAAAGCTTAGCTTGTCTGAGAGTGTCTCTGAGCAGTCTACTGCTTATATAACTTTAAAGAGGGAGGGGCCTAGTGATTCTGGTCAGTTTCAGAGACTTCCTGAAGACTTTGAGTTGCTTACTTCCTGAGTTTAAAGAGCGTCCCTGCAGGATGAAATATTTTACGTTCTCTTACAACATCCTATTTCTTAAAGACCTTCCTTCCAGATGAAAGCTTTATCTGGGAAAAAATTGCTATATAACAGGCTTCTCCCAATCAATTCATGCTGAAATTTTGAGCTGTCTTGTGCAGATACCTGCAGCTGCAGTGAGTTCATGAGTGGGACAGCCTGTCACGTCCAGTAGATATCTTTTTTGTAGCACATCTCCCCATCCTCTGGATATTATATTCTTTATGTCCCTCTTCTTTGAGCCTTGGAAAGTGCTTAAACTGCCTTATTTAGGTCTGAGTATTCCACTATTATTTATTCTTGGAACCTTGGCCAGTTACAGACATCTGCATTAAACTTCCACCTGCTTAAATGAGAAGCTGCTCTGTCATCCCACTTTTCTGGTGACATTATTTTTACCATGTATCCCAGGCTGTCCTGAAACTCATGATCCAGCTGCAGCCTCTTGAGTGTTGGGATTACAGGACTGTACCATCATGCCATGTTCAAGCCACTTTACTAATGTTCTCCTAGATAATTGTAGTTCTGAGAATGATTCTCTTCCTCCAATTAGAAAGGATGGAGGTGGTAGTGCTGATCCCAGAGAGCCTCAGGGACAGGGTTAGGGGCCTTGTGATTTTGGCCTAGGATCTAGTCAGGGTAGCTTAGATCCAGGCTTACTGTGATGATCACTGTCATTCTCTCTGTGGACATTACCCAATGGTTTCAATTTTGGTTTGAATGTGGGCTCACTTTCAGAGTCCAAAGAACAGTATTGTGCCACACAAGATGTCGGACCCTGGCCTTGCCTGGAACCTCTGATGGTCTCTGGTATTCTGCAGGTTGGTTCTCAGTGGGCTGTCCCTGAGAACCCCTGCCTCATCAACGAATGTGTGCGAGTGGAGGAGACAGTCTTTGTGCAGCAGAAGAACATCTCCTGTCCTCAGCTGTCTGTCCCCAGCTGTCCCACAGGCTTCCAGCTGAACTGTGAGAGCGCAGCATGCTGTCCCAGCTGTCATTGTGGTGAGTTGAGCTGGCCAGGCCTTGGACCTGGATTTACCTTCAGGAATCTTTCCTCCTCTGACTTTGCCTGTTTAGCAACTCAGAGAAATGGGCACAATGCAGTTCTGTTTACCACTGTAGCTGAGAAAGCAGATGAGAGGAGACAATGGTAGTTTTGTGCAGGCCACCATGCCTAGCTCTGGGCCCAGTGATGGCCTTTTCCACATTGTTTTGTGTAGTCCTCATGATACTGACTGGGTGTTGGGCTTGTCTTGGACCAGGTTTCTCTGACTCTGAAGACCACGTTTTCTATAGTACAGCATTGCTTCACCTAGGGGAAGGCATTGCTATCCCTGACCCCTGGTGGTAGAGAGACAGACAAACAAACAGCAATAACGAATCATAAGCTCTATTATTTTTCTCACAAGCCCAAAGGACAACTGAGCCATCCATCCCCCAAACACAATCCCAGCTTACTAGTGCCTTAGAGGCTTTTCCATTAGGAGGGGTAGTGAGGAGTCAGGCAGTTCTGATCTATTGGTTTAAAAGGAAAGAGAGGCCATGGGGCCCAAGCAGGAAGACTCATCACCCTGGGGTCTAGTTGTATGTGTGGAGAACTGTCAGGAGTTAGAAGAGGGAGGCCAGGACATGGAGAAGATTGGTAAAGAAGGTATGTGTCTATACTCACATGTTGCTTTTCTTCTCAGAACCTGTGAAAGCCTGCCTACACAATGGCACCATCATTGGTGTGAGTTGGAGCTGGTAGTGGGATGGGCTGGGGTATGTGTGAGATATGATAGGGTATGTGTGGGATGGGGTATGTGTGGGATATGATAGGGTATGTGTGGGATGGGATGGGGTATGTGTGGGATGGGATGGGGTATGTGTGGGATATGATAGGGTATGTGTGGGATATGATGGGGTATGTGTGGGATGAGCAGGGGTATGTGTGGGATGGACTGGGGTATGTGTGGGATTGGGT